>JANIJG010010847.1:33777-44759 GCA_024611175.1 Megaceryle torquata | reverse complement strand
AGTCTCTCTCCCTTATTCCTTTTCTCTTCCCCTTTGGGGAGGGAGGGGGGTTAACAGAGAGTGTCTGTTAGGTCTAAAAGGCTGCCCTGACTCTAAACTGTGACAGATATATTTGAGGGGGGGCGCTGAGGATACTGAGTAGGCACGGTGCTTGGGTTTGAGGCCGGCGCAACAGCAGTGCTTGTTATAGTCCCCGCACTGGATGGGAGCTGTTCAGGAGTTGGAATCTGCTACTGGATTCAGGAGCATGGGATCGAAAGCAGAACGGACAGAGTCCTCCTTGGATACTCTGAGGAAGCAGTTCAAGAGGGAAGAAGAGCCCAGGAGTAGGAAAAAAACCCCACTTTGTTATCTCTTTGGAGGCCTTCATGATTTGCAAGGAAAGCCCCTAAGAGGCTGGACAGAGAAGGTAGACTGGTCAGTCAGAGAGCCTCAAGCAGCAGTAAACGGAATGAAAGAAACATTTCCTATAACAGTTGCCCCAAAAAGATGAAGGCATACGTGGATATCTCAGTGGAAGGGGGTGTATGGAGCCCAGCTGAGACAGTGCTACAACATCCCCCTTCTATAGGAAACATAGTTTCCAACACTGGACTGCAGCAGGAGGCTTGAACAAACCCTTGAATTTCCTCCAGTCCTTGTGGCTGGAAGTCCACTCATATTCTGTGAGGGATCAAGGTTGAGATGAGCTGACTTCATCTTGTTAGACAGGATTTTGAGAGTTGTAACATCTTCTATCTGTTACTTATGGGCACCGCTTGGATTTCACGGCATTCCTACTCTAGACTGTAATTGCTGAATTACAGCTCCCTTCAGAAACATCACTACAAATCATTTTCTCAGGCAACTTTGAATATAGTTTTAGGGACTCCGATCAGATACTACTGCTGGAAATCCCACCTGTTGTGAGCTGCAGTGCCAGTGGAAAGGAAGTAGGAAAACACTGTATCTGACTGGGGAAATCTTCCACCACTCACACCAATGCCATCTGCAACAGACAGTGTTGTTCTGGGAGAGTCACATCGACTCTTGGAACAGTAAGATGGTGTGAACCATCTTTACAGGAGGAGTGTTTCTGCTGTCCATGTGTGAGCTATATCTCTTGTACTAGAAACATGCAACAACTCTGCCCAATGGAGGTGACTTAGAAATTTAGGTTTAGAATCAGAGGTGGTCCCAGCGGTTTCCTGAATTTGAGTAGGGATCTGAATTTGAACTATTTGTCATTCCATGATGGCGAGATATCTCAGGTGAATTCTTGTCCACATTGAAGTCAATCACAGTATCTGGTGGGTTGAGGATTTCTTACAGTATTTTTTTGTTGTTGTTTTGTTTTACCAAACCAAAGACCTTTTCTGTGTTTTTGTTTAGGTTTGCGTATGGGGTTTCTGGGTTTTTTTTTTGCTTGGTTGGTTTGGTTTCTTTGGCAGGGGGGTTGGGGAGGGACACGGTAGTTGTGCTTTCATTAAGAAGCTCAATAAAAGAATGGACTGCACCCCAAGTCTTTACTCTTTTCTGAGGTTCCATTGAATCCCTTCATACGATCCTTTTTAGTTGCTTTGACAGTACCTATATGAAACTCCAAAGTTTTGCTTGTTTTCAACCATAAAAAAACCCCTTACTTTTGATCTTCTACTTTTCATTTTCTTGTTGTTGAACTTTTTGAAAATACAATATAGTAGAGTCTACATGAGAATTGAAATTGCTTACAGAGAATTTTAGAGTAAATTGATATCTAGAAATACTGTATTGCTGGGAAATAGTCTATTTATCTTGGGATCAGGGCAGATATGATAAAGATATGAAATGTAATCATCAAAATTCTATACCGCAGGCCAATTTTACTTCAAGGCTAAGTACAAACAAATCCCACCAACTTTTCAGAGAATGACATTGCTTTATACTAGACGTGTTTTTATTCAGATGCAATTTGTGGTAAGATATAGCATACATTTTCAATAAGATGTTTTAGAAAAACTTTCTATTTCTCTGTAGCATAGCTCACAGAAAATGAAGCCTTATGTGTTCTATCTGTAAAAACACAGACTAACACAGACTTTCTTATGGCATATATTCTTCGACAAAACAGACAATTATTTACCTATAATGCACATCTTACTAACTCTGAATAGCATTAGCACACCTATAACAAAATTTTGACTTGAAATCCGCCTCCCACCAAATAATCCAAAGAAACACTTGTGAGGCTGTTGTGTGTATGATTTATGTATTTTCTTTATTGTAATAATACAATAGTGCTACTATCTGTTGTCCAAGGTATCCAAGGTTTTTCACCTGCTGATAATTTTCAGAGCCAGTTTCTGGAAACTGCTGTTTCCTCACTCAGGGCATCACATACTTCTATACTCTGTTGCTTTGTAATGAAACAGGAGGAAGGTTTATTGGTATTCCTGAAAAAGAAATAGTAGGCTCCAGTCCTGAAAACTCTCTAAAGAGTGTCTATGTTCACTTACCTATCAAAATATAAATATACATATGGATATGTTTGAAATTGTCAATGGCATGGTACCTTTGTATGCTATCACTGTCTTATCTCAAGTCCGAGTCTGCAAATGGATGTTAGGTGGAAGGATTCATGGTAGATATGATCTTGGGGCATAATTCTTAACAGAGATCCACAAACCCACTAAATTATGCACCTGCCTTTTTAAGTTTTTTTTCCTCTCCCTTCCCTCACACCCTCCCCCTCCCCCCAATTTACCTAATATTCATGTTCACATACACTATGGTTACCAAGTTCTTCAGCTTGCTGCCAGTATTGTGCCTAAGATAAGCTGAATTTCAGGGATGCAGTCATTTAAGAGTGGGGAGGACAGATTTTGTGCACTGTAGCCTGAGATATTAGTAGGAAATGTGGTACCTCAGTTCCAAAGGGTTTAAACCCTTATGTCTCATACTGACAAAAAACTATCATAACTGAAGGACAGATCTGGGTTGGGAATTATATCCTTGCAAATTAAATTAAACCAAGAGACTTTAAGAGATGCAAGATCAGTTTGGTCCTGAGAGATAATAATACTGGCGGAGCCTGGCTGGCACATTAGTGCCTGCAGGCAAGAAGGTCATTGCTGGCAGTGGGCCTGATGATCCATGCCATCATCTGTGTTGTGCTTCAAGTTTCTTGAAGAGAATCCAGCAGTGAGACACTGGTGTTTAGGTGAAACAAAATCTCTTGAAAATGAAGTTTAATGGTCTTCACCTTTAAGTTTTTGTTTCAGACTGTTTGGGGCAGGATTGCCAAACTGTCAATATTCAAGCGCTAACATTTCTGTGAGATTTATAAGAAAACAGACAGTTGCTAGCAGCAAAGGTTTTTGTCTTAACAATTCTCCAGACTTGTGCAATATGACTCAAAGGTCTGGCTTCTGCTTACTGAAATTTTATTCTGTTGGAACTCTGTAGTCTTTATAGCAGTAACTCCTGATTTCCAACAGCTCAGGAATTACCAGAAATAAGACTTGATGTTCTCTGATGACAAAGCTTTATTGAGTTTAATAGCATATAACAAGATTTCATTGGTTTTCTTTCTTTTATTTTATTTTATTTTTAAAATTTTTTTTCTTTCTCCTTATTCCCTTTATTTTACTAATTGAATCCCAGCTGAAGAGATGGTTAGAGAAAATTGCTATGATTTTTGTACGGGTGATGGGTCTTTATCAAATTCTCATAGACTTAGAGAGTGCTTTTTTTGGTCTGAATCCCTTGAAAGTTCTGCAAGATTCTATTAAAAAAGTTGACAAAGTTTTATTTCTGATCTGTTTTTGCCATTGCAGAGTGCAGGTTCAGTTGCAACACTGAAACATTACAAACCAACATACGGCAAGCCTGATTTTTTTACTTACTTGTAAGTACTATACATTCCCTCTTTCCAGTGGTTCTCTTCCTTATTTACATCAGTTAAATGAGATGTGATTCAATCTTGCACTGTTGTGAGGAATTGTTTTCCTCTAGCTTAGACATTCTATTAAATTGAGGGCTAATCAGGTACCAAGTTTATAAAGCAAACAGGAAATATTTTCACGTCTGAGCACATGAATTTCCCTAAAATCACTACCAAAATACATCTCCCAAACCAATTTATTTATGAACTCACTCCAGCAAAATGGATTATTCAAAAAATTATTTAGTAATAGAGGAACTTTGAGCAATAATATTTCTAATAATGAAGCTGCCCACAGATCCCTATGCTCAGGAAGATTATGAGGGATTAAGACAGATTCTTTCTCATTCTTTCAGCTCTGCCACTATCCTGCTGAAAATGCAGAGTTATGTGTGCTTTAAATGATGAAAAAGAGGGAATGTGGCTTTTTAGGACACATAGTGAAGTTAGAGCTGCAATTTAGTACAGCTTAAGCTCAATGGAATGCAAGCATGTGGGTTACACATTTAAAGGTACAGGCTTAATTCACCAATGTAAATCCTTGCTAATTAGGTCTGAGAAAGTCTGCAAACATTAGATGGAGGAAGGGGAAGATTACACTTTTTTTTTTTCCTTTTAATTTTTGTTGTTGTTGTTTTAATTTGAGGATTCTACAAGCTCATAAGTCTAAAAGGAGCTTAAATATGTCAAAAATCAAAGCAATTAGGGCACTTAAACTTTGTACATCATACCTTCTCCACAGCTAACATGCTTTAGATAAAAGAAGGCAATGTCCAAGTATAAATGCTTTAATGTTGGCAATTCCCAAATGGGTTTTCCATCCATAGCTAGCAAATAATTAATGCTGTTCTTCATGGCTTAATTCTCCATCCACTGTTTTCAAATGTCTGGTGAGCAAAACAGAAAAGACAGGCTCTTCATTCCTTTCGGTGAACCTGAATAAGTGTAAGAGTAGTTGCTTATAAAATTATAAATGTAACAGTAAATCAAAATAATGTACAATGACTTCAGTAGTGTAGTGTTCCTGCATAACAATAATAGAGAGCTCTGAGTTGCAGCTCATAACTGTGATAAATCTAATATAGAAAACAAAAACAAAACAAAAACCAACCAACCGACCAAAAGCATAAAGGGAAGGGGTTTGGAATGGAGAAAGACAGAGCTCTGAACACTTTTTTTTTTTTTTTCCCAATTCATCTGCTTCTGAAATAAACTAACTAACAAAACATTTAAAGAAAAAAGAAATCTCTACCCAAACTTTCCATGGATGTCATGTTTTTCACAAGATGCTGAAATGCCCAGTTAACCTCGTAAATGGGATGACTTGTAATAGCAGGCAGTATCTAGATCTGGAAATAAACTGCTTTTGTAGGCTGTTCTAAGCAGGACCATTAACATTACAAGGTTACCCATCACTTCTCACTACCAAATCCTGACTGATAATTTAAGTAATATTTTCAATGGATGTGATGGCCTCTGATGAGTGGATCTGAGATAACTGAAGTATTGAGGACATATACTATCCAGTCAAACACTATTTTTGACCACAGGGTGCCTCACAAGGTGAGTGGTGGAGCAGCAGAAATCACTCCAGCAGTTGCCACAAGAGACACTTTGTTGCTGTTACAACAAAATTGACTGGGAGATGTAGTTGGTGCAGCAGTGTGTAGGAAGGGCTGGTAATAAGCATAGGTGCTTCTCTCTGGAGGTGGCAGGACTGCTGACTGTAGATACTATTGTGCACTTAGCTCTGGGACCAGTTTGAGGCATCCAGAAGATGCCTCAACACACCCGACAGGTGTGTTCCCTTCCCTCTCCCTCCCCTCTGTGACTGTTGTCTTACTCAGTACATAGACTAGTCTGCTCCAGAGCTGAAACAGGGATAACTGTATGACTGTAGAGGTACAACATTATTGAACTACAACTGTAGTAAAGCCAGTTCTTATCCATAAGACCCTGCGGTGCATTTATGGCAAGGTGTGTAGTGAGGAACTGAATATAGAGGACTGAAGAAAAGGTGGGACAGTATGATGCTTACAGCATCCTGAGAGCTCCCTAAAGAAACAGATTCTCACCTCATCTCTCTTGCACAGCTTTATGGCTACCACAGTCATTTACCCCAACCTTTCAGAGTTAGCCAGTAGTTGGCATGCATCTTCAGAGCATCTACATGTTTCATATGGGGCAGGATCCTGTTGTAACATACACAGCACCATGGAGTGTGCTTCAGAAGCAGGCTGAAAAATTAGGTTGTAAAGATCTCACACAAGATGCCAAGACCTAGTAAGTGCCAACTACAGCTTAACATCTCATAGGAGCCATCATCTTACTGGTACATTCTGAAGATCTATTTCTATTTTATGAATCATTTACATTTTATATATAGGTGTACTAGGTTTGTCAATTCTTCTGGAGTGTGGCTGGAAGTAGACTACCTTATACAGAAGGGAGTACTGTTTGGTGTCCTTGGGAGAGGTAGAGAAGGGCACATCCATCTGAATGTTTGCTGTGTGTCCAGGGGTGGGTCATGGGCTCCGGTAGTCGCAAATCAGGGCATGTAGAAATCTCTCCCTGCCCTTGGCATTCTGGCCCTGCTACCTGGCCTTTTTCCTGAGGAGCAGAGGAATGGAAAGATTGAAGATCTGTGATCTTTACGCATGTCTTCCCTCACAGTGCATAGCAACAGAGGTAGATCTGCAGGGCCTCTTTCTGTCTTGGCAAAATCTGGCTAGGTGGGACTAGGTGCCTGTCTTCTGAAGCCTGAGAGAAGGCTTATGAACTTCATGGAGTGCTGGAGAAATTCTGGGGCCACTGGGAGAAGAGCTGCTACAGGGAAGATAATGAGGATAAGATTATTGAATAGCTGCTCATTAATTAAGCACATTGTAACCTGTGCACTGAATGAATCAGGATTCTGTAGGGAAAAATGTCATGTGATTGTATTTACTAAAGATTGCATCATAACACAACATGCTAGAGGATGTACAGTGGTTTCAAAACAGTGTTTCTGAAATGTGAATTACCAGTCCTTGTGGTCTTTATGTTCTTTTTAAAACTATATTTTTCTCTAAGCTTTGCAGAGATGCTAAATAGGCTGCTATTTGTAATAGCTAGTTAGGAAACTTTTTTTATTTCCACCTGTGAAAGAACGGTCTGTTTTCTAAAGGTAGAGGTTTCCCCCAAGAAATATTTCTCTCTGAGGAAGAACTGTTAGCTGAGGGCAATACTTCATTTGATTTTAACACTCTTAAGTTATCCTCCTAAGGCCAGCACTGCAGACTCTTCACATACTCATTACTCCAAATGTTCTTTTCCCAAATGTGCTTTTGTGCATCCTCTCCTTCCCGCATTTTAGTCAACCTTCAGACTTCCTTTACACACTCATTAACAAGCTCATTGCAAAAAAAGACAAAGGATGAAAAAAACCCACTGCGTTTGTGTTACCAAACAAACAAACAAAAACAAAACAAAACAAACCACAAAACCCAAACAAACAAATAAAAAGGAAAATAAAAAGAAAAGAAAAATAAAAAGTTCATTATGGAGTTTAGTGAATATAGCATGCTTATATTTTACACAAGTACTATTCTTTCAGATTCATTCCTTATGGAGATGCAAGTTGACAGAATAATAACAGACATCTGGCATATATGGAATGTCATTGTTTATTTGTTTTCTCACAGCAGACAATGCACAGAAATATTAGAATTGTGTTCATCTAGAGCTCCTTAGAAAATGCCCATCAAATCTTAAACCAAAAGAAACCAGAAGAATGCATTTAGGAGGAATTATTCATAGTTAAACTTTCCCAAACAGTATATAAAACATTTAGGCAAGATTAAGTATGCAGTAAATAACCAGTATGTCCTACTGTGCACTATGTATGAGGTAACATAAGTTTCTGAATACGTATGAATTCTCTTTGAAGTAATACAAAAATCAGTTTGGATGGCTTTGAAGACCCACAAGTTGAAAAGTCTATATAAAGATAGATATTTTTTTCTTCATAGTTAATAAAACTATATATTTTTTTAGAGATATATTGTATTTGAACCAAAGGGACATTTTAAATGTGTAAAAATATATAAAGATTGTTGCCTTTCATTTGAAGCACTTAACCTGATGTGGTCAAAAAGAACAGAGATGCTTATTGAATGTTTTTTTCACGTAAATGCATGTGAAGTAAGACTGTCAATTTTTGCACAGCTCAATAAAGGACTTCCTTCCAAATACCATTATCACATTCTGAGCATCAAGCAAATGCCAGAATTAACACTTGGGTCTAGTGTACAGAGGCAGAGAATATTTACTAGAAGTCTACATAATTGCACAGCATGAAAATAATGAACCCCTTAAACTGATCAAGTGTGAAAATTATTTTTTTTTTTTTTTTATGGAAGCATTGTTTTAAATGTTAACAATAAACCTGGAAGGAAAACTGTCCTTTCTTATTTTGATGCTGGACTCTTATTAAAAGCTTTCCTTCTCTCTAAGTAATAAAAATAATTCTGTTGCCTTGGGTTCATTCGGTAAGCTAGTCCAGTGATCTAGAAATGTAATGTCATATACAAGAGTTCATCCTGTGTCCTTAGTCTTTTACAGTGTCTGCAGGTTAACATGCAGTGGTTAAGATTTGCTCTGTCATTGTGTAAATTCTATCAATCATACCAGGTCTCACTTCCCTTGCTTGTTATATAGGCAAATACTGCCAAGTTCCCAGTGCTTCCTTCTCTTATAAGCTGTTGGGTACATTCTCAGGGAATTTAATTATCCTATCAATGAAGAGGAAAAGGTATATTAAATTACTGGATTTTCCCCTGTGTATGCCATGAAAACATATGGACAACACCATCTGTGTTCTTCTGACTACAGATTTATATGTTTATTGGTTTTTATCTGGAGATCGTTGTCATTTGAACTCAGACACTGGCATCAGAGCTTACATCTAAAATTCTGGCTTCAGCCCATGTATGCATTATGTTATGGCTCTAGCTTGTCCTGCAAAGCTGAAGGCCAGGAGTATCTGTTCTCCTCTGCAGACTTGCATCTATAGCAAATGAGCTGTATAGAAAGGGTATAGTTCAGTGATTCAAAGCTACCTGCTTTAGAGAACTAATTTCTTAGCTATTGTTGTGCCTATGGGGAAATCTTCAGTTAACTCTTCATTTTTTCCTTCTGCAAAACAATGACAGTAATATCTATCTAATAAGACTATTGACAGAATTAATTGTGCAAGGAATAAGCAATAAGTGCTTGTAGACATTAGTAACAAATGTTCACTGTCTTTAATGCCTAACTCTTAGTTCCATTAAGTTTCTCTATGATTATGCAGAGCTGCTTCACAGCTATTTACTCCTGAAACTCTGCTGGGAGAAGAAGCTTCCCTTTTCTTAAGCACTGGAATGAGGAGAGTTCTTGCTGTTTCTCTTAGAAGATGATGCATGTGGATACTCCAGATTCTTTAACATTAGCTACTTTGGGGCTGTCATTTACACGTTCAACAATATGTACAAGGGTTCTGGTACTTCTCTATGTGCTTGACTTTGTATTTTTCTTGTTGGCTGGAGTAGCTCTCATTAATAGTATTGGTCTTCCCTAGGAGGCTATTGATTCAAACAGGAAAAAAAATATTCTTCTCTTGCTTCAGACTTTATCCTTACATAAGTGAGAAGTTGATAATGAGATTTCTTTAGAACTTTTCCATCATTCTATACAATCTGCTGACAGGAGCAGAGAGCTGATTGATTTTAAAAAATGGTATAGAAATCTTGTAAAGAAGATGGTAAATGCTACATTTTCAAAAGATTCCTGTGTCACTTTATCATGTTGCTTTAGAATTTAATTTCTTTCTCCTTAAAATCTTATATGAGTTTCCTATAGATTTTTCTGGCGGTGAGTTGAAAAAGTTTGACTGTTCAGTATTAGTGAACTGTAATACATAAGCATGTATATCACTACATAGCAAACAATAACACAACCATTTCAGTCCGACTTTGATGCACTGCAGTTTCCCACTCTTTCCCTGGAAAAGAACAATATTTTTAAGGAGCTCTAAATAAAATTATGAGCTTTGGGATAATTCCCCCCACAACTGTTAGTAGCGACAATCAAGAGAAAACATTAAGTACATAGCTCATATGCAAACTGACTCTGTGTGTTATTTCTGTCAGAAGTTTCTTAATTTTTGTAGACAGGATTCTGCAAAAGATTAGGAGCTTGTTGGGATTTCCAGAATTTGGCATCTCCCAGGCTGGCAGCTGTCCTGGGCTTGGTTCAGGTTAATTATCAATAACAGCTGCTGGCCTAAGCAAGTGGGAGGGGCTGCAGCTGGAATAAACAGCCCAACCAGCCAATGGGATATTTGATACCATACCGAGTCATGTCCCCTATATAAGGGGAGGGCTGGGCTAGCTTAGGATTGCCTGTTTTCAACTTGTTTCATCCCGTAGCTTCAATGCAGCTGGAGCAGGAAAAGTTGCATCACAGGTCAGAGACTCATGGTTTGCTTGCTTTGTGTATTGTGTCATAATTACAATTATGAATGGTATTATCATTAGTATCCTTTTTCTTCTTTCTCCCTGTTGTTTTACTAAACTGTCCTTCTTTCAAAGTCCAGGGCTGATTTTCTTTCCCATTCCACAGGAGGAAGTGTGGAGGCTGGGAATGAGCAGCTGTGTGGTGCTTAGCTGCTGGCAGAGGTTAAACCACAACAGTCTCTTTTGGTGCCCTGAGTGGGTCTGTGTCTGGCGAGCTCATTGCTAATAGGGGAAAGAAAATTGAGACTGTCATCTGTCAAGAGCAACATATAAAACAAATCTTTGAACTAATGTGAGCTAGAGCTTTGGTGAGCTATATAGCCCTTTGGTTGATGGAACCAAGAGTGTAGCATTGTTGCTGTTACTTAAGAATAGAAGCCTAGAGGAGGAATAAAATGATCAACTTTCTGAATTGGATGACTGGGATGACTTAACAGTGTGAATATTTGTTCATTTTTCTTTGCTGAGTTTGGAATGCTGCATGTTTTGACTTCAGAATCCCTCACTCTCCCATTTGTCTGTGTTTGACTGCAGTTGCTACATAT
>JANIJG010010847.1:11550-26817 GCA_024611175.1 Megaceryle torquata | reverse complement strand
TAAAATCCACATGTCATAAGCCATTGTCCTAAACCCTGGAGATGCTAAATTGTCTTAAAAAAACACAAACAACACCACCACAAAAAAACAACAACAACAAAAAAAAAAACCCCAAAAAAACCACACACAAAGAAAACCAACATAAAATTTGGCTGAAAGAAAATTTTTTTCTCATGAAAAATGGTGTGCATTGTGTGTGTAAGTATACAGTTCAGCCTCAATATTTAAAACATGCAAAGTCATAACCAACAAACACAGACTTGTACTAGGGACCTGTCAAATATCACTAACAGGGCTTCTAGCTCCATATTGAGTATTGTTCTGTACTTTTTAAACATAAAATTATCAAAAGCTGGAATGTCACTTAGTGCTTTTGTAGGGTATGTAGCTGGGCACGCCATGTAGAATAACAATACTAGTTTCTGAAAAGCAGCAGGTAACTTTGTAGAATTTTGAATGACATCTCAAATTATTTTCTTCCTGCAGAGTTTTCTTTTCGAAGTTGAATATCCCTCTTGTAAAATAAAAGTTTGAAGTAGTAGCCTTTTGCTACTTCCAGATGTTATTTCCAAATCATAAGAGAAATATGGATATTTTATTTAGAATAACATCTTAAGAGCATAAGAGAAGGGACTGTAGTGGCTTCCAAACAAGTACTTTTGATCCAAGATGGGTTTGAGACTATTTCAGTTGGGTTTACATGCAATTCAGATGTAACAGTTAATATTTCAAATTATGACCAGCAAAATGGAGCTCTCAGCTAGAGGTGGGGAAAATTTGGGAGGTGACCAAGTTTTATGTATGTAATTGTGTGCTCAAAGTGGTGATCTTGTTCACAACTCTTGGTGCTGTGAAGTCTGACAAATGGGAGTGAGATCCTAATTGTGTGCCATTCTAATTAGAAGTCAGTCTATCAAATGGGAAATCTTGAATCTCTAATACAGCTTCTTGCCTCTGTTAAAGCAAAATGGCAGTTTGGTTGCCCTCAGTAACCTTTTGACAATATGCTACAGAAAACATGTTTTAGCTGAAGCAGAAAGTTATGTCAAACAGATACTGCATGAGATGGGTGATTACTGAGCTATCTGGGGCCAGGAGCTGTGTGTGGAGGGGGAAGATGGTAAGTGTTGTTGTTACAAAGCCTTTTCTCACCATTCTGCGTGGAGTATTCACGATCCTCAAAAGCTCTTGAATATCTGAGATGTTGAGTCTTTATTAAATCCTGAAAAAACCTGACTTTGATAGGCAATATCATATGGGTAATGCTATAATGAGATGGTACAAACAAAAGTGAAGTTTGAAGATACTAAATCCAGTGGAGCTCTTACTGATGTTTTACTGCAATGCAGACAATATCACCACACAGGAACAGGTTGCATCCTGCTTCAGGTGCTGTTCTAGACTTGGGAAGTATAGCTAGAGATGGATGGCTATTAATGTTTTGCAAATAGTTGAAATAATTGCCTTTTTTTTATTCTGTGTCCTGCTAAACAGAGTTCAGCAACTTTTGAATATTAGTTCCTGAAAGTTACAAATTCTTGCATATCTTTACCATAACTTTAAGGATGTTGACAAATGTGAGAAATGAGATGGCAATCATAGAAGCTCTTCAGTTCCTACAAATGCTTATTGCCATAATTTTTGCCTCTTAATTCACACAAATGCATTCCTTACAAGTAGTTCCTTACAGAATTACTGGTCTCTGAGCTAATGCTGTGAAAAGAATTACTTGGCTCTGGACACGTTATCTTGTCAGCCAGCTAACATTATTTGTAGACTCCATGGCTATATAATAGCATAAGCACTGCAGTATGGTAAAATCACTTTGAAAGAAGGTTTAGAGAAACAGACTCCTGAACTCTAAGATTATTTGGTTAGCAGAGATACAAACCTGTTTCACCTTCTCAAATGCTTATGCATTTTTTTGTTAAGAGGAAGGAATGAACATATAGCAAACCAGATTTGAAAATAGACTATTATAGTAATTTCCATTTCTTCTTCTCTAATCTATACTAGATAATGTCCAAAACTGTTAATCTGTGTTATGGATACTTAAAAATAAAGTTCTGCTTTAAATGACAAAATCAATTTAAGGCACAAGAATATAGCTTACAGAAACAACTAAAGGATTTGAGACCCTCCCTGCAAGGAGGGCTGGAGGTAGAGGGAAGTCTCATATTTGTTAAAATGCTGACAGGTCCTTACCTTATCTGGTGTTTGAAATGTATATGGAAATGGATTAACTTTCATATCTATGTCCATTTCAATCTCTACAGCAACAAAGAAAAAATATACTACAGTCTTAAAGATCAACTGGTTTAAAAATGTTTATGGTTTCTAGTGCATGTTTTCTGTCTTAAGTATATTACATTACTGATTTGTGGAAAAGTAATTGAAAAAATAAAGATACATTGCCATCATTATTTTCCCCTAAAGGTGAGCTGTGATTTAGCTTTATTACATGGATCACATTAGCAACATTTCACAAATAATACTGTTCATTTAAAAAAGGGTCCATCCAAAAGTAGAAATTGGGAACTTAAGCTACATTTCAATACTTCAGTGGATCTCTACTGCTCAAAGAAAGAGGGCAACAACTAAAATTTACTAAAATGCTGTATTCAATCCTCTGATTATTTCTACTACCCTTATTGGATAAAGCCTTCAAAAGCTTTTCTCAGACTTTGTGAGAATTGCGAAGTCCTGCACCCAGGCAGGAATAGTACAAGCTGGGGAATGACCAACTGGAAAACAGCTTTACACAAAGGCCCTGGAGTCCTGGTGGACAACAAATTGACCTTCATGGCAAAGGTAGCTAACAGGATGATCAAATACTCTAAGAGGTTGCCCAGAGAGGTTGTTGAGTCTCCATTCTTGGAGATATCCCAACTGGATCTAGGTTGCCCTGCTTGAGCAGAGTAGTTAGAATAGATGACTTCCAGAAATCCCTTCCAACCTCAACTATTCTGTGACTCTGTAAATCATCTCTGCTAGTGTAGACATCTTTTGACTTTGGGCCCTTAATGTCCAGTATGAGCTTTTGAAATAATTGCAAATATGTCAGTCATGTTTTTCTAACACAAACTGCTGTCTATCCTATTTGGCTCTACCTCATTTGGGAGTGACCTTTCTTTGAAACTTCAGTGTCTCAAGTGGATTTGCTCCATCTGTTTTCTTTGAGCATGTAAACTTGATTTCCAGACTTGCTGAGTTCCAGAACATCTCTTCCCCTTTTGTTTCAGCTATCCCCAGCCAGAGCTGATACTTCCTCAAAAGTCTTACTAGAAAGTTTTGTTCAAGTCCTTTATTCAGTAACTACAGAAATGTACTGTCAGATTACCTTTCTTTATTATTCCTAGTCTAATATGAGCTACTGCTCATTATCATTTTTATTGAAAAGTGCCTTCGTTTTTGTCTATCTCTTCTCAGATTCGCTTCTATTTATTTGTCCATTTTCCTGACATCTAACCTTTTGACCTCTTAGAAAAACATGTTGATATTCTAATCTGGTTTTGTCCACTGATTTAAGATTTCTTGCCTAAATTTAATTCACCCTTGTAGTGTTTGGGGATTATACTTGCTTCTTATGACTATGACCTCTGGGCTTAGAAAATATTGAAGTTCTCCATGATAAATCAAATAACCTTTAAGGAAGGGAAAATGGGCTACATTTCTTTTTTTGCTTTCAGAAATGCTGGTGAGTTGGGTTGCTGTTCTAACCTCCCTTTCAACGTTTCATCCAAATAGCTCAGAGAGGATTTGGAATTTCTTTGGTTTACTAACTCTCTTATCTGTTGGGATCTAAAAGATAAATCTGAATCTCTAGAAGGTAGATAGAGGAGAGAATCCATCACTGTCTTTATTTCCTGTATTGCTAGCTGTATGACTAAACTCAGACAGACTAATGACAGCACATTTCTTATACCTAAAATTAAACTTTGAGCTGAGAAGAGCAAGATGAACTCAACCCTTTCAAAACAGACTTTGAACTAATAATGAAAAACATTTTCTAATATCATACTACTGGCAAACTGATCTTGCTATAAGTAAACTATCAGCAAAATAACGAACTCCACATGTCGTTGGTATTGTTCTGGTGTATTTTTGCTGGAGATGAATGTGATTTTCTTACCCACACACCCCCATTTTGTTCAGGTGCAAACATACACTGGGATGATTACTTGGTTGACAACCATTTAGTTGTTCTAGGGTAAAGGTTTGTGGTTGAAATTCAGCAGAAGCTTTTGAATAGTTAACTAACTCTACAGTTTATGAGCAACTGTTCCAGCAAAGGTAACAGAAGTGTTTGTTGGCTCAAAGGTTAGGTGAACGCTAAACTGTGTGGTTGAACTCAAGCCTTACGTAGATATATAAAATGTGCTAAAGCCAATGGAAGTTTCTCAACCACCTTAGCAGGGCTGTATTGAAATTAATGTTTGCCTTCTTACACATCCTCATTTGGAATATTTTATAAAACCTTTCTGTATTTAACATTCAGGTCTGATAAATCCTTTCTCATCACTTAATTGCTTTTGACTCCCATTTCCTTACCTAGACATTTCTGAAGATTGTAGAACCAACCCCACTCAAGTAAAACTTTTTTCCTGTTTTTATTTTTCCTTGCATTAACACAAAGATGTCCAGTGTTATGGCACTTCCCCCTTTGTAGCCAGACATAGGAGGCAAATATAAATTTGTCTGCTCTCGGTTCTCCTTTGCATCATTATTGTTGACAGGGGACTCTGTACTCTTTAAGAAAACAAATTAGTTCAGCTGTTTTCTCTCAGATTTGCACCCCTTTTCTCTCCTCTCATTTCCTGCAAGAACAGGACTGTGATAAACTGCTTCACTATGTGTCACTATTGCTTGAGCAGTTAGTAAGACTGTTCCCATTAAGTGGTGAAACTGCTGAGATGAGTCAGGTGTCACTTTATAAAGAAAGTACTCATTCTCTTGCTTTCTTCTACATAGTAGAAATGAAGGAGATGGGAAAGTTTCCTTGCATAGCTACCAAGTTCTGCTGTAAGAGAAATATTGTGCTTAAAATTAGAAACTCTGCCTCTTCACTTCCATGCTTGCTCATATATTCTCATAGCTGTCTTTACTGAGCTCTGTGGCCCACCCATTGGATCCTTGGCCAGCTTGACATACACTCTCCTGAGAACTTCCATGCTGACTTGATCTTGGGTTGTTGAGTTCTGTATTGCCCTGTGGAGGTAAATGAGTATGTGACAGTCTTAACTATTGGTGCTGTGATAGGAAGTTCTTACCTGGAATTTAGCTGTTGTGAATGGACTTTGAATTCACCTTTATCTGTCTCCTATAACTGCTTCCAGCAATCTCTGGCATGACTTTTTAAAGTGGTAGAACTGCTCCTATGAAGTAATCAAGTGATGTATGTCTTAAATTTCATCTTTCCATTTGTGAATAAATTTCAAGACTCTTAAATGGGCATCTTTCAAATTTATTGTATTCATGTGACTCTATATGTGATACTTATGAAGTCTGCTGAGCGTGTTGTCATGACATGCCAATGCAGTCTTACAGGATTAAAATGTCATCATGGCATGCAATATAATTAGCAGAAGACTTTCTCACTTTGAGCCATAGCTGAGGCTCTTAAAAATTGAAATGTGTATAATTTCCTGCACATTAAACTAGCTGCACATCTGGGATTGGCATTTACATTGACCCCTGCAATTGATGGTGATAGAATGATCCAAAAGGGATTTGTGAGTAAGTGTGTTGAGCTGATGTGCTCATTAGCGTGGCTATGTGGTATCAGGAAGCCTATAAAGTGCAGCTGCAAATGGACAACATGGCATGCAGCAATGTTACTTCTCCTTTAGCAGTTACGCTCTCTGATAAAGGTCAGTGCAATTCAGCTTGTTACCCACGTTTTGCTGAAGTGTGTATGTAATGAAGGAGAAAAAATGTCCATCTTCCTTTTACTAATTGAAACTATGCTTAACAGGACAGTTCTAACTATTTGAGACAATATTCAGAGATCTCCTCCCAAAACCCCAAAGTTTTTTTAACATTTCTCCTTATGTCTCCACCCCTACTCCAGCAAACTCATGTATGACAAATTCATAATGCTGAACTCTGTATATCTGTTGGACGTGGAGGAGAATAAAGACATTAGTGTTCAGGTTGGTGAGTGAAACTTACAGCAGTTGTAACAACTTCCAGCTGGTGAGTTAAGGTGTTTAGTTTGGGGTTTACCCTACCTGATTTGAATGTATCAACAATGCTTTTAAACACCCCAATACACAAATGTGTGAAGGAGTGTCATGTTGATGCAGTTGTGCAGTCTTCTAATGATTTCAAAACAAATGTCTGGAGTAATTGAGCTCTCTCCTCTTCCCCTACTTGCTAACTTGCATCTTATAATTTTAATTATAATAAATATTGTTGCCCATCTAAGCATCCTGCTTAATAGAATTGACATAACATTACATCTTCTTCTGGCTTGGCATATTGATAAAGATAAGTGCATGTTGCATCTGTGTAGGAAGAACTAGAAAACAGCAAGCACTGCTGTCACCACTAAATTCTGAAACAGTTCATACAATGAACTTCTGGAGAAGTTCGGAGATGGGCATCTTCCAGTGGAGCTGATTCCCCCTGAGAGGTAAATGCTTAACTGTAGAGCTATTTCCATAATTAATTTTTCATCGATCTTTGTAGTATCGTAGTACTTAGCACTTCTGTTTTGTTTCATTTTTATTTGCTTTATGGGCTGTTATTTTTGTTGTGGGTTAATCGTTGGTGGTGTTGTTTTTATTTTTTGTTTTTTGTTTCATTTTTAAAAAGTTATCAGTATTTTGTACACTTTGGAATGACTTAGAGGACTGAAGACACAAAATAATACATCAATTCTGTTTTGAGTATGATGTTTCGGATTTTTCACTTTCATCTTTTGGATGAATTTAAAATACAACAAATTGGAGGTTTTTCTTTTATTTACTAGAAAGTACATAAATACCCTTTAATAAAATAAGGTATGGAATATAGAGTCCTCTTATCACCCATACTCTACAAGTAATTAGTCTTATAGAACCCCTTTGGAAGACCTGAAAATAGATGTCAATTCTGAGCTACACTAAACACTACAAAACCAGGTAGTGTTTATTTATGGTTACACTGCAGAATGTGTTTACTCTCTGACCTATTGGACCCATTTATGATCTAGATATAATGCATTAAAAGCAACATTAACGTGTATTGCTGGTTATGATGCCATTGCCACACAAACGTGAGTAGTAGAACAGAAGTAGATGAAGCTACAAAGATTTATATCAGGTTAAAGCTAGGTCTCTGAAAAGGGTAGAAATTCATAAAATACCTAATTCTGTAGATAGAAAACTAGTAGAAAAAGCAATGCTGTGGACAGTGCAGGACAAAAAGAAGTCTTTTCTATGGTTAGTTGATTTGTCTGAAATTCACAGCCATGTGACCACATGTCCATATAAGAGAATTCAGCATCAGTTCTGTAGTAAACTACATGATAACATTTTGAAAAAGCCTTTCACCATATAATGTCCAACACATTAAACTTAAAGCAAAAGTGGCAAAAAAACCCAAACATCATCTTAACTGCTTTCATGCAAGGGTTCTTTTATGTCATAAAGTACTTGATAATTTTTTGAAAATTGCTAAATCCACTAGTTAACTGTCTATATCTTCAGCCACCTCTGTATAAAATACTGTGAAAATGTTGGGCTTTCCTTAAAGGCTGATAGGTAGTGAAACTGTCTGAAGCAAAGAGCACAAGGAATTTTTCAGGACCTGACTTGAAACGCTTCATTCCTAGAGTTCCAGTGCATATATACCAGCCTTAAAAAAACACCAAAAAAATAATAAATGGACACATGAAATCATAGTATGAAATCAAAGATGACTGACTGTGGTAGATGTGCTACTAAATGGAAAAGACAGCTTTGCAAGGCTTGTATAGACAGCTGTTTGTTGGAGGAATGCATCACTCTGGAGCATGTAAAACCAAAAATTATCTGAAGCAGCAGGTAAAATGTCATATGCAGATTATATAAGAAGTTGAATGGGGAGACTTGTTTTCCTCCTTGAGAATTTCTAATGGTTTTTAGCATTAATGTAAAACAAGGATTTGCCATTACCTCCAAGAGAAAATCTTGGCTGAAATAAAAATCCTGCAGGTGAGGATCCCTCCTTTCCCCACTTTTCCAGCAAGGGAGGAACAGCTTCTAATTTCTGTTCAGCTTGTTCTGTCCCCAGAGAGCTGCCATCTTCTTGTAGTAGATTGTTTGACCATTTCTGGAAAATAAAAATGGCTTTGGGAAATAAAGATACTTCATTTTGAAACTGTACATCAGGAAAATGTTGTTTCTTCTGTAACTGATCAACCACTCTCTGGAAGTGACTAGTTAGTATTACATTGGATTTCCATTTATTTTCCAAGTTGTTAAAGGGAAGGCCTGTGAGAGATGGGATGAAGTAAGCTTTTGTTTTTCCTGTTTTCAGCACTACAGGCTCACATGCCCTCCAAGCTTGGTGCTTATGTCTCTTGGTGTTAGTAATTAATTTTGGTTTACTTTTCCAAAAGCAGAAAAACATGTGTTCATTCCTTTCAATTTTACCCTCCAATAACCTACATCTATGCTTATGTCAAGGTGACATGGGTTTCAAGTGTAAGAGGGAGAGATGCTTCTAAGTACAATTAGGAAAGTGGAAGATAACAATATGGAAAAAAGCAGTTACCTCAAACATCCCAAATACTTCCTCCCTGTCTTTCATTAGTGAAAAATTGAAAAAGTATCTCTTCTGGCCTTTTTCTGAAAGTCTTGACCTACTTAGCCCAAAGCTGCATAAAGATTTTGATAGAAACAGCATACTGGGTAAAGAAAAACAGCTTTATATTTTCAATTCTGTAACTCTCTTCAGAGGTAATTTTTTCTTAAATTGCAGCTCCTAGATACAGTTGGCTCACATGTGCATCTCTTCATTATAAAGTTCTGTATTTCACTGCTTGTTTCACATGCCATCATCAGAGGTCAGTGCTGGCAGGATGATTTAGGGAAGCCCTCTCTGGTGATGGGAGGTGGAATCATCAGCACCATGGCTGGAGGCAAGACTCTGTGCCCAAGTGCTATGATCAGGGCACTGCTTTGCCTCAGTAAAGATGCATGTGTTTTGGAAGTGGGAACTGGTTCTTTGGTGGTCAACTGTTTGGAGAAGGGGTAGGAGGAAGTGAGTGTCCTTTAGCACAAAAAAATGCAGGATAGAGGTGCACTACGAGGCTTCATGTTTTTCTACTGCTGTAGAAAATTATACTCAAATAATATTCTTGAGCAGTAGAAGTTGATTACTGACACTTAAGTCAGCTAATATCTCAGTTTCCAGACCTGTTTATAGGGAATTAATATGGGATAAGACTATTCCCAATAGGTTGTTCTGAGGTAGACGCTCTGTTTGCAGGACAGGTTTGATGATCTCAGATCAGCCATATGGCTACTGACAAGTGTGCCATGAGCCATACCAATATCTGTCAATTTTATACATCAGCTTAGCTGCTTGCCTTGCACCTTTACAGTTGTGCAGTCCAACCAAAGACCTGATGTTACCACTATTGTATAGTAGTAATATTGCACTCTAATTTTTCTGAAGCTTTTGAAGTCAATTTGTAAGATCTGGAGAAACGTGTTGTGGGCTGATGGCTTTCAGTCAGCATTGCATATAGATAGTCACTTAAAAGGCTTAGCCATGTGGTCATATTTGTTCAAGAGGATTGAGCTAGCACAGACATAAATACCATTTATTCTGAAAGAGGTTGCCCCTGCTGGATGAAGCTCTTAAGAATCTGGTGACTTATCATCCCTTCATTACAGAGGTCAAGCATGATTACTTTGCATCCATGCATTTATTTGCAGTGTAGGGTATGTCTTTTTTTTTATACTACTTTCTATCTAAGAGTGAAAGAATATGCTCAAAAGTTGCTAAGACATTTAAGTAAGCCATTAATAAGGCTAATCATACAATTACAAGCCTAACTTAGTTCTTTTGAGTTGTGTTTTTGTATATGTGCTGACGATCAAGTTTCATAGATATAAGCAAAGCCAGAAGGAGTTTCTCTTCAGATGTACAAATAAGATAAGTGCATAAGAGAAAAGGGAAAGAAGAGATAAGAAAGAAATGCACTAATTCTTTCCGGACATCAATGAGGTTTATAATGTAAATTCAGAGTTCTGTTACTGAGGTCTGAGAGTGACTTCCTAGTATCATTAAACTATATTTAGTAGCAACTGTTAAAGGTGCATCTGCCTCGGAAGTGAATAATTTTCTTTGTGAACACAGTTTGCTTGTAATACTCCTGTGTTGCAGGGTGACTCTTGTAGTGTACTCGAAGGACTAAATGTAGTTCCTGTACCACCTCTGTGGAAAAATTGAGTAGTAAAAACCCTCTAATTCAATGTTTTGCTAGATAGTGTTATCTGAGAGTAGTTTATAGGAATTCTGTTTACTTCCAGATTAATGTGAAATTAATAGTTACTTTCTCATAGGAAGAAAAAAATCTTGTAGTGCTATTGTGCTATACAACATCCTATTAGCATTTATTGGGCATTTTTATTTTGCTGTCAAAATGAGATTTTCTCTTTAAAATATTGGTATGGGCTACAATTCCCTTGTGAATATTCTGCTTCAAAAATTGTTTTAGAACATTGTGTTAATGCTGCTGACATGCTTCTGAAGGTTCCACTTAATAAACAAAGCACTGTGCCTACTGCCTATTGAATGCATTTTAAATTAGTGGATAATTATGCCAAGAGTGAGGTTCCCACAACACAAGCCATATGGCTTGCTTATGCTGAAAGATTCAGAAAAAGCATCATCTGAGATTTTCTGTGTTTGATAGAACTTTCCCATCCCCTCTGACTTCCTCTGTGATACCAGTGAGAATATTGGAAAGTTAATGAATCATGCTAAGGGCAGCAGGACTCTCAGTCTTGCGTGTATTTTTTTACTTGCATGATGCACCTTCAGTTGCAGTAACTGCAGAAGAAAAAGGCAGTTCTTGCTTGGTCCCATACATTATTTTTGGAGTGCATTTGGGCATACATTGTTTAGAATGAAGCTCAGTGCTGTGGAACTCATTGCAGACAGAGTTGTCTGTGCAGACAGACATATCTGATATAGCTATTGGAAAGGGATTAAATGTTTCTTAAATTAGACTAAAATGATCGTAACAGCTTCCATTGTCAAAGGCATCTGTTCTGTCAGTACTCCAAAAAAAGAGTGGAAGGAAGCATTGCTGTCACTGTAGAATATTTAGATGCTTTTTTCAGAGTTAAAATGTCTCTAGTAGTATGGTTGCAACTTTGAGGTGCCTGTGTTGTAAAATGATTACCTGCAAGCTACATTGAGACAAATGAACAGGGAAGCCTAAAATGAGCTAACCTGAATCTTCACTAGAACTACAGGCAAATCTGAAAGTTAGCAAAGCTCTGATTTATTAACAGACATGGGGATCCACTGGTCAGTGTTGCAATAGCAAAAACCCCCTCAGATCAGTAGAAAGCAACTGAATGGCTTTTATTGTGCTCAAGTTTTATATTCCCAAAGATAGTGTGGTGTAGTAATTCACTCTAAAGTATAGAAAGGTAGAGATCTAAATGGCAAGAACAGCAGTAAAAAATTACCATTGCATGGTAAAAAGGCACTGGGTACCAGAGAAGCTAAATGCTTAGGAACTCATTAGTGGGATCTTTTGCAAACTGGGTTAGAAACAGCGTAGCTCAAGGAGTATGATGGCGCATATCCATTTAGACATATTTCCCTATTGTAGCATCACAACCTCATTTCTTTCTAGCAACTGGTTGGCTTCTGGGAGAACTACAACTTTAAGGGTGTGTCAGTGAGGGACGAGAAGAGAGGTGAGTGCTATCAGTATATTGGGGAACCTCTAAAGGAAAATGAAGCACTGTGTATTTTAATAGCTGAACAAAGAGGATGAAATGGGAGTAATTTTTGGTGTGACAAGTCCATGCCCTTGGAAAAGAAATCTCAGCATTTATTACTACCATATAGAAACTCTTCCAGAGAAAAGAAAATACTGTTTTTGATATCACAGCCTCAGGAATAGTGTTTTTCTTCCTTTATGCAGAATCATGTTTCAGTTATAATGAAAAGGACAGGATAATTAATGTAAGTTTGCTCACCCTTCCATCCAGCAAACTATTGTTTGTTTATTTTACCTATGTTAGTACTTATTGAAACATGTCCCCATTCCCTAAGCCTCTGGGTGCATTTACATCTTTAGAAACATAATTAAACTTCAGACATCCCTAGCTGTCTGTCCACATTTGATACTGCCAGAAGACAGTCATTAGATTAATAACTTTCAACAAGCATATCAGAGAAAGTGAGCTGACACCACTCTTGAGATGGACTTTGTTCTGAGCACAGGGAGTTTTATGTTCAAGTCCAGGGACTCAGCTGGGAGTATGTGTGGGCTGGGAGGAGGTGGCAAAAATGACCTTTGGTGATTGGGGATTTCCAGGCGTGGTTTCCAACTTCACATGTCTCAGCTTTTGGGTGCTAGCTGGACACTTTATAATGATCTGTTTTTTAGAGGATATGTGGGAGGCATTCTTTGAAAACTAGGGTCATTTAATGTCCTGCAAATGAGATATTCTGAAATAGTTACTTTGTGTGATTTTACACAAAATTTAAAATTGAATTCACGGGAATTTTGCTTGTTCCCTCCCCTGCCCCCTCATAAATAGCATTTCTTATTTCCATCCGGTATTTATTGAAAGAAGAATTAATTAATTCATAAAGATATGGAAATTGAATAAAATTATTATGTAGATATTTTAAAAATGTGTGTGTACTAGATAGTAACATGAGCTGTCATTTTAAAGTAGTGTGCCATACAGGAAAGGGAGTAAAATTAAACCCACTTCCCATTAGTTTAATGGCTGTTTTGGTGAACATGTATTTCCGTGCTGCTGTTGCTTGCTCTGAAAATTTTTCTTTTACTTTTTTTGCGTGTGTTTTTGGGTGTGTGTGCTTTTTTGTTTTTCCTTTTTTGTTGTGTCATTCCTTCTTCTAATTTCATTCCTTCTTCTTTCTTATTCAGCAGGGTTTTGTTTTTCTTTTCCCATCTCTCTGAATTTCTTTCCAGATCCACCAAAGCTCTCAGGACTCCATTCCTGTGTTTCCCTCTTACGTCCACTGACTCATGCTCTTCCTCTGCTGTTATTTATTCTCCTTTCTATATCTTTCTGGCTTGCCCTGTAATCTTCCTACTGTTTTCTTTCATCTTTTCACTTATGGGTTAAAATACACATGAATAATTTCTTACTGTGGCCAAAAGTCAGCCTCTTATCCAGCTGTTCCTGGCTTCTGCTCTTGGGCTCAGCAATGGACTTCAGGGGGAAAAAAGCCTTTGTCAGGATGTTTCCTCTTTGGTGTATGTGAATTATAAGCCATCTGAACAGATGGCTTCCTGTGCCGGTGTCCTCCTCTGTCACTGCATATTGTCACCTAGGGGACTGCACAAGCACAGGGGTGTAGCTGTGGCACGTGTCTCAACATCCCTCATGATGTGTTGCAACAGCAGAGTCCCTTGGGCCCTTCTGGTAAATCTGTGCTCACCCTTCTGCAGAGAATGTGTAATATGAAATAGCAAGGCTGTTTCATTTCTTCCCCTGGCTGATTTGTATCTTCACATTACATTTGTTGTGAGGTGGTTAAAACACAGTGGACACTGAAAGCCACAAGTTCCAGCAAATGCATGTCCTGCTAAATCCCACAGGCTTTTTGCTTTACTGTTCAGAGCTCTCCTTTCCTAGGGAAAGAGCAGTTCATTGTTTAGGATGCTAGTCTGGAATTTAGAAGAACTGCTTTAAGCTCTGTGCCACAGATCTGTTGTCTAAGTGTAGCCACTTAATTTCTCTCTACTTCAGTTTCTTGTCACCAAAATCTTTCTTTAGCTCTTTAGAGCACTCTTAAGGACAAGGATGAGATTTTCTCCATACCATGGGTAAATGGCTTATTTGCCACACTAACAAGACCACATATAGACATGGTCTAGTTAGATCTGGTTCTGAAGGAATCTTACCTTAGGTGTATGCAGGTCAAGTATTCTTCTATGACATTCCTTCCTGGTTATTATAGCCCCTCCTCTGCTTGCAGCATTCTTACAGGAAATCAAGACAAGACATGTTGTCTATCAATATGTGAAATGAATACAATCTTGAAAAAATGAGCTATGGTAAATATATGGAATATTTTTTGTTGCTCAGCTGATACTATCTTCAAAAGTTTATTTTGGATTCTGGCTGTGTTTATCCATTTTGAAAGGTATGAGATTCCAGGGAAAAAAAGGTATAGCAAAGCATGCCAGCGTGTGATGGTTATCAGGTATTGTAAAGAAGGATGTGGCCAAACCAATGTGAGTGACAGGCTCTGCAGGAAAGTTCTGCTGAGACTATCTGACACCAAGGAGAAGGAGAGGTTGTTTAACAGAAGCAGGGATTATCTTCTGTGGCCTCATTCAGCCCTTGCTCTATATGATTAAAATATGCTGACTGAAAATGCACCCAATTTTATTTAGTTTTAAAGATCAGACATGTCTTAAGGAAAGAAAATATTTGGTTCACATAATTTAAATGAAATCATGCTTGAAGTAACTTAGTGTTTTATTAATGACATGTAATTAACTGGCAATCAGTGAACTACATATTCAGCATCAGCACAAAAAATAAAGCACAATAATAGACACTTTCAAAATATTAATAAACACCTATAAATTTCTAAACATCCTTCTGAAGTAATCCTAAAAAAAATTCCATACTTAGTTTTCCCCTCGCCCTGCATAGTTATATGCATTCTCCCATCTGACCCCACCCACTCAGTACAAATGGTTTGCAAGGACACAGCTCACCTGCCCTGAGTGCAGGTTCTTGTACTTGCACACACTTCTTGCTGGAGATGCATATCCATGCTGCTTGCTACAACCTGCCAATCCACCCAGTGTGAAAGCACCCTGCAAGTTAATATATGCCCACTGAGATGTGGGTTTCTTACATGTTGTACCCAGTACTGTCAGTCTACTGGCTGGCTGCTCACTGTGTGGGATGGGTGTGGATGCTGCTCTGTAAGGCCTGGACAGAGGTGACCGTGCTGCTTGGGCCTCTTCTGTCTGTGCCAGTCCAGATTTTGGCTGGTTCTATTTCCACTCCAGGATCTTTCCCCCATGTTACAGATGTTCATGTTTCCCTCTTA
>JANIJG010010847.1:0-10998 GCA_024611175.1 Megaceryle torquata | reverse complement strand
CAATCACCAAAGTCCACCCAAATAAAGATGAGAAGTTTGTATATTCAGGGAGACTGTAAACAAAGCTGAATTCAGAACTGTTAATAGTCCTATAGCTTCAATCTAGACTAGACACAAGGAAGAAGTCTTTTACAGTGAGGGTGGTGAAACACAGACACAGGTTGTCCAGAGAGGTATTTGATACCCTGTCCCTGGAAACCTTCAAGGTCAGGTTGGACAGGGCTCTGAGCAACCTGCTCTAGTTGCGGAACCACCTGGTCACTGCAGGGGGTTGGACTAGATGACCTTTAAAGGTCCTTTCCAACTCAAAACACTCTGATTCTGGGATTCCCTGTGTTGGTAGCAATATAAATAACAGGCAAAACATGGAGAATTTGAAAAGAGGAAAATGTCAGACTGGGGTGAAAGTGTGTGTGTGGGGAAGCAATACAGACATTCTTTGCAGTTCTCTTTGTTCTCTTAGATGAGCAGAACAGGGAAACATGGGAAATATCCTTGTCTGAGAAAAGATGAGCTAGTAAATTTGTACAAGGGAAGTTAAATTTGAAAGATTTTAAGGTACAGCTTTCTGTACATAATAGAAAAGGCATCTTGCATTAGAACTCAACAACAAAATATGTGATTTGGCAGAGTTAAATGCTGAAACGTGCAAAACAAGATAAAGCAGGAGGTCTTGTGGAAGCTGAGGGGAGAGGTATGAATAAAGATGTTGAGGATACACAGTGACTGGAGGGGTAACTAGATAATTTCTAAACTGAATTCTGCAGTCGCTGAAGTTTGAAACATGAGAAGTTGCCACTCAAAAGGGAGAACTGGGGCTGCTGAGATAATATCCAGTCATCCTTGAAAGGAACAGGGCCAGCCAACCAAAGGAATGAAGATGTGTTTGGATTGGATCAACTATGCAATCAGCAGCACAGGCAGTCAGTAAATGTTGACAAATTCCATATGCTCAGCTCCTGAGGTGATGTAGATTATAAATGATCATCCTAATATCTCTACAGGAGTGACAAATGATGAATTTCTAAAAGCTTTTGAGAGCAGTGAATTACGCTGATTTTGAAGAGACTGTGGGCATTCTTCCTTGTTCCTTTCTGCATTGCTCACAAATATTTGAGCAAAATTATGGATTAAAAGCAAACTCTAGAAATTAATTATTGTCCTAGTGACAAACTAATGGCTGGCTGTGGGGTAAGGAAATGAGCATCCCTAATTTGGAAAGAGTCTACAGTGTGGACTATTCATGTACCACAGGTCAACCCTATATTTAAGATGTAACATCAGTGAAATTAACTAACGTTGAATAACTTTAATCTTCTAAATGCCAAGAAATTTCATTTTTAAATTGTGAAAGTTAGCTATTTTGTTGGAAATGAGAGGAAACCTCAAGAAAATTGTTAGAAGTCCCTGCTCTTTTAACTTAGCCACAAAACAAGGCTGTTTTTTAATTGCCTCCATTTATTTCATATGAAAGCATTTATTGCTATACATGTATGTGTAAGTACAAACATATAAATGATACCTTAAAATCACAGAATTTCCTAGGCTGAATAAGACCTTTAATACCACCTAGTTCAATCATTAATGTAATACTGAAGACCTTGACTAAACCATATCCCTCAGCATTACATCTGCATGACTTTTAAATAACTCCAATGATAGGGACTCCACTATTTCCCTTGGCAAGCCATTCCGGTGCCTGATGATTTGTTTGGTAAAGAAATTCTTCCTTGTAACCAATCTAAACTTCCCTGGGCATAACTTAAAGCCATTTCTTCTTGTTCTATCATTTGTTACTTGGGAGAACAGATGGATCCCTGCCTCTCTACAGCTTTCTTTCAAGTAGTTGCAGAGAGTGAGAAGGTCTCCTGTGAGTTGTCTTTTTTCCAGAGTAAACAACTGCAACTCTCTCAGCTGCTTCTCATAAGACATGTTCTCTAGGCCCTTCAGCATCTTTGTTGCCCTTCTTTGGACACTCTCTAATGCCTCAGTGTCCTTCTTGTAGTGAGGGGCCCAAAACTGAACCTAGTCCTTGAGATGCAGCCTCACCAGTGTCGAGTACAGGGAAATAGATCATCCTAATGTGTGAACTTGTTGGGTAGAGAGGGAGATGATTTGTCCACATCAGAATGTGCTGTTGTGATGTAGAAGAATACATAAGGCAAATACTGGCATTCAGAGAAGTGGTTTTACTACAAGAATGTTTGGCTGCTTTGCTGTTGTAATGACCAGAGATAACGGACCAGCTCTGCAGGGGATCCCCCACCTTTAACAAAGGGATTAACAAAGGGATTGACTGATACCCTGATTTCTAGTGGGGGAAATGACTCATGTCCATTAGCTCCGCAGGGCATTTCTTGTTTTATAGACTACTTCAAAGGCATGGAAGTATTCCAGATAATGGCACATTATGATGGCACAGTGCACAAGCTAATGAGCCTTGCCTCTTGGGGGAATCATTAGGCTGAGGGCAGTGCTATTCAGACATGAGTACTTTGCTCCCAGTGTCATAGTTAACTCAATGATGCTAGCTTGGTGGGAGGGGGTGAAGTCTCTGAAACAACCTATATTATTACATGGTGTGAACTGACTTGCAGTACCTCTAGTCCTGATACTTAGGTAATTGAAAATAGGTTAAATTAAATTTATACTAAATTAAATTAGATTGTTTCTGAAACTAGATCCAGTTTCTAGTCAAGTCAATGGGTCATTCCACAGACTTCACTGGGTAAGTAGATCAGTCTTCAAACATTTTCATATAAACAAAATAATAACAAAGTGGGGGAGGGAGGAAAAGGAAATGTAGACCAGCCCCTGGCTCAGCACATTAGGAAATCTAAATAGATACTGCAATAAGACCACGCTGTCTTATCTTCAAAGGCAAAACAGAGTCAAGGCTCAGTTAAGGCAATCTAAGCAGAGAGCTTCAGGGCTGGTTAGATGACGAGAGACTGATATTCATGAAGTAAGATATACCAAATGACAAGAACACAGAACCATTTTAGAGAGCAGTGCATAATGTGCTGTTTTTTTCAGATGTTTCCCGCTAGCTCTACAGAGACAGGAATAACATCCTAGGGAAAAGGGTGTTAGCTTTAGTATTCAGGAGATCCCATCTGATTTTCTTGTTCTGCCAAGCACCCTTACAGATCAGCCCATCAGTTTTCTTTTTCTTTGATTCTCTCTGGGTATGAGAGGAGAGAAGGTAGTGAGAACTGCAGTTGTTATTCACTCTAAACACAGGGTTTCTGGAGAATGGTTGCAATGCTCATTTTTTTTTTTTTCTGAAGGAGAGAGGTTAATACAAGTGTTTTACCAGTTGCTGTTGGCCCCACGTTGCAAGGGCATCACTACTGTCGAGCAGTGATGATAAGTGTATTTGAAAAGCATTGACACCTACGTATAGGTAACAAAGGTAAGCAGCTTTCTGGTCTTCACCTAAGAGTCAAAGAGATTGTAGAGGGAAAGTTCTGAGTAACTGAATTTCTTGGTGTTGCCATCAAGGCTATGTCTGTATTGCACAGCACAGTGCCATGTAGCCAGTGTACCTGGACTACCTTGTTCTGAGTGAAAGCAGCTGTTTCAGCATACTAACAAGCCATACTGTGAGTCTTACACTAATGTGGCTACAGAGCTTTTCAGAGCTGGCTTTACACATTGAAAGCCAGCCTGGGTTTCTCTGTAAGGTGCAGTATATATGGAAATTCTCAGAATTATGCACGATGTGCAGGTCTGCATCAGACTTAGTCTGAGCAGATTCCTGAGGGGTGAAGGCAATGTTTCATTACTCTGAAATAATTGTATTTTGTTTGGACAATTGGTCTCTAAACTCTCATTTTAAGGCTCCTGTATTCACTAAAGGGTCGAGGAACTGCTTTTTAAATAGAGGCAGACAGGTCCTTGGCTGTATAAATCAGTGTAGCTTCCTTTAAATCAATGAAACTATTCCAGTATACTCAAGGTAAGGTCTGACTCAAAGACTAATGTAAGAGGGGTGACACGAAGAATGAGATTTTTTCAACATTATTCTAACTCTGTGCCCATATCCTTTGAAAGGAAAAGTCTTATTAAATTCTGAGGGAACAGAGCAATACCAAGGCTGAAAGCTCTTTCAGAAATCTCATCTCTCAGGCCAAGAGTGATTCTGATTGCCCTCTGGTGAGGGATTGGTAGGGTCCTTCTTGGAAAGCAGTGACAAAGCTGAAAAACTCTGTACTACTCAAAAGTTGGAAGAACAACACCAAAACAGTCAGAATCACTAAAAAATAGTGTATTTCCACTGCATCCCCAAGTTCTGGAATAGACAAGCTACAGACAAGCTCCCATTCTCCCAGGAGTCTAAAATGTCAGTGTCTAATTTATCTCAGAGGAGGCTTTTGGATATCTGCTTCCATGAGGAGTTCAGGAGGTGTTTAGGACCAAGTTGTTCTGTGTTGAAGACAGCATTGCTCTATGCTTAGAAGCATGTGTTATGTGAATAGGGGCAGTGAGGACTCATTTTTGAAGGAGGTGGGATGGTGTCAATATATACTGAAATGCTCAGTATCTTTGTTACTCAATAGCAAAATCTGAAAGATTTCTACTGTTGGTTTAATTGACCTTCACTGTCCTTGCTGTATTCGATCCAAGCTCCAACAGATGCTAGTGCAACATAAATAAACAAAAGTATTCAGTTGAAGAAAAGCTATCAAGCAAAGGGACATGAGTGGACACCACAAAAAAATTAAGTGACCCGCCTTTCAAAAGACCTTTTGTGTAATGATACACACAGACAAAAGGAAAGGAAATTTAAGTGCATACATTAACTTCTAAAGGAGCAGCAAATAGGTTAATGTAACTGGAGAGGATAAGTGTCCAGGTAATTTAAGTGCTTTTCCTGCCAATAACACTGAGCCCAAAACATCACCAATGTGTTAATGTAACTTGATCAAGATTATTATATAACAGCATAAAAATATCTTATCTGCTGGCCTCATCATTGTTCATTTGCAGTATGTTCCAACTGACTATGCTATACCTCAGTAGTTATGTCCTATATGCAAAAAAAATTTCCACATTACATGTTTGCATTAATGTATGTATATACACTTGCTTCATGAGGACAGGATGCTTTCTATCATTCTGTTGCTTGGCAAGAGCTTTCACTGTGAAAACTCTCTTGCACAGGAATTGTTTCAGGTCTTATGACTACTCTTAGACTGTTGTAGTTTTGACAAAAGCAGATAACCATTAACTCAGTAACAAGCAAATTCTGTACAAGAACATGAAGATGCTCCCACAGTAATAGTTACCTCAGTTAGCTTGAATGGGACTTTGTGAAAGAGTTCCTTTTTCTGAATAAGGGTCTCAAAATGTACATCTCCATATTCCTGACTCATGGTTCACAGGCAACAGGCTGTCTGTAGGACCTTCTCCATTGCCCACTACCCTAGGGAATAAAAATGTTAAAACTGAAGCTGGCAGGCAGAGAAAAATACAACACTGTCTGCAAAATGTTTCTGTTATGGTTGGTGGGCCAGTAATGGGAATAGGATCTACATGGAAGTGGGCTAATGTAGGACATAATTTTTAGCTTGTACTGTGCAAGCAGCTCCTTCTCCATCTCTCTGGCATTCTCTGCAACACAAACAATGGTGCTGGCACACAATGACAGATATGCAGGAGGGCATACGTAAATGCTACAATTTAGGGATCATACTAGCCATGCTATGTTTTATAGAAGCAGATGAATCTCTGCTTTCCACAGTATAATCTAACTCAGGTTACTGTTTGAAGCTTTAAGTGGTGCCTCTTTATAAAATTTTTGATATCTCGGTTTGAATCAATAATGAAATCCTAAAAGGGAAGAGAAAAAGGAAATAAAGTTAGGAAATAAAGTACTGTTTTGGGTAGGAAACTTTTAATGTTAGCATTCATATCAGAACACATGCTGTGCCAGTTCTTTGTAATAATCAAAAAATAGGAACTGTAGGCATGGGAGAAAAATATGAAGTTGGGAGTACACATGATGAGACATAACGTCTAAATTATGATTATTTTTGTAATTTCCCCTTTAATGTTTCTTTTAGAATGGAGCATATTTTTCACTACTTTTTAAAGTTTCACTAATTTTGTTTGCTTTGTTCAGATTCTAGAGAAGTTTGGTAATCCTAATACCACTACACGGCCCACAGACAGTAGCCCAAAAATGGAAGCAGCTTATTATGAGATGTTATGTTCACACTGAGGGACATTTCAGGGAAGTAAATAGCAGTTTGTGGAATAAAGCAATTGAAAATATGCAAGTACACTCAGAAAACAGATGGCATTTAGAATGAGCTGGATTTCTTTTTCATAAATCTAGCTCAAAATATTTGATTCAAAAGTTCACTTTGCAGTTTTTTTTCCCCCCCTAATCCCTTCATAAACCCTAGTGGTCCTGAAGGTTATCTGTCACCTCAGCTTGAACATAGTCTTTAATCTCTTGTGTATGATCTTACTTGCAATTAGACTGTATAAAATACCCAATAGGCTGCCCTATTAGAATAAAATAAAAAAAATCAGCCATTTCTGCACATCAGCAATCTTTGGATTCAGAAAATGATACTGTAAGAGCTCCAGTAAGCCGATGGGGTGTTTCTGTAAGAAAATATAAAAGCTAATATGTCTGGTCATGATAAACCCCACTTGTTCATGGAAGGCTATTTTTATCAGAAATATGGAAAAAATTCAAACATCATTACAGATTTAAAAGGGTTTTCCCAGTGGAAGACAAATCCAGGAAAAACAAGCCAGATTTGCCAACTGAAATTTGTAAATATTAATTCATATTCTATTATCCTATTGAATTAAAGGAACAGAAGTTTGTCTATAGTCAGTAACTAGCCTATGCCTTGAGTTATGGAGGAACTGGAAACTAAAGGGAAGGGCATTTGTGGTGTGTATTGGCATGGGACAGAAGAGTTGTCTCTTGTTTTTTTACTTTTAGAGGTGATCACTAAGATAGCCAAGATTGCAAAATTAGGTAGGGAAAGGCTGAAATAAGGATCTTGACTGAAAGGAGTGCAAACAGCCCCCACTTTGGCAGAGTGTCTGCATCCATATGTAGTTATGTGCTATATGGTATGGTTTGTTATCAGAGAGGCATTGAAGGGGGCATCAGCTTTCCTAGTGCAGGGGAGAGAGAACAGTTGAGGTACATGCCCTGTCTCTTTGGTGGAATTACCAAGAAGTGCTTTTAACTGCAGCTTGTTACATGTCTTATGGCCATTTATATGGGGTGTGATTTTGCCTGTGAATACTGAACATGCTGCTGTGCACCTTGTCTCTACTTGGTCCTGTCATAGTGTTTCCAATGTTATCTTCAAAGCCAAACAGCCCACCCATCAAGCCCAAACCAGCCCTTGATACAGAGACAGTCAGGAGAGCACCTAACCCAGGATGTGTGCAGTAACCCCTGTCCCTGTCAGCCTTTCCAGAAACTGTTGTGGGCAACCCCCCTCTCACAGTGGCTCCCTTCTCATAAGCACCCTGAACAAAGCTGATGCAGTGGGCCAATACATGTCCCATAAACCCCAGCTACTCTGTCACACCATGTTCCTGTGCTTGAGTTTGCTCACATGAAGTATGCCTTTGATACAATGCCAAAGCCCAAGCGTGGCATCTAAATCATCTTGCTTAGTGGGCTGACCACACTAATCTCACTAGCTGGAAGTTGACCTTTCCTCCTCTTTTTTGACAATGTTAAGGTGTAGTATTCTGGATTTGCTTTTGCACTGGCAGGTGAACTCTGTGGCAAACTGGTCTTAAGGTATGAGCCCTTCTCAGCTTACCCAATTGTGTGATGAATCAGTGGTCTTTCAGGCACGCTCAGTCTTGGTACTTGTGCCTGTGTCCATCCTTAGTTATTCACAGACAGCATCCACCTCAGCCAAGAACAGTGCTGGCTAGTTCCTAGTTCGAGAGTTGTCAGGTGGCCCTTGCATGGTTTACAGTGATAAAATGTCAACCATCAAACATTACACCGCTTGCCAGACAGTGCCATGTGTGTGCATTCAGCAGAGAAGGTTTTTACACATCAGCCATGGCCAAAAGTTACCTGGGTGCAATTTCCTCTCTGACTCTTCCTCATCCATCCTCCCGTTGCTTCAATTTTTCACGGGAAGCTGTGCTATACCATTCTGAACAGGTAATTGTGCTGCCCACATCCTGTATGATGCACAGAAGCAGAAAGCGATCCAATAATGGTGATATTTTGATTAGGAAAGTGTGAGAAGGAGGGAGAATGTATGAGGGAGTGTAATGCCATGATATGTACAAAAGCCCTGGGTTTTCTGGAGGGACCTAAGGGGCTGGTACTGCAGATGATGAAATATCACTCTGGCAGAGAATGTATTTGTGGACATTATTATTTTTGCACTGACTTTCTGGTGGAGAGAAAAAGACTATCTTTTGGTACCCATCACTAGAGATAGTTTTAAGAGTTTGTTTCTTCCATGTTTCCAATCTTCTGTGCAGATTTGTTGTTGGGGGTTGGTTTCTTTTTGTCGTTGTTTGTTGGTTTAGTTTACTTTTCAGAAGGTACACCTTCCCCTTCATTTAATTCATCTGCCTTGTGGTTTTTAATAGCCAGGTGTCCCAGGTTTGACTGCAATACTCAAGTTCCAATTTGGTGTCCATTTTGGAGACTCCTCATCGGAGTCACACAGTTTAACCACAGAATCAGATTTGTAAGAATGAACAGAAACAAAGTAAATTGTCTTCATATACCCTAAGATACAATGACAGTACTCCAGAATTAAAATAATTTTATTGCTAAACTGCAAGCTTTCTGGTTTTCTAATGTACTTTAAATCCAAGTTCTGATTATGAAGAAAGCAAGTTGTTTCACATACAGAAGTGTTTTTTTGAAAAACCTACTTTTCTAGCATGAAAGAATTTCAGAGGAAAATTTTTATTAACCGTGACTGGCACAACTCTGTTGCCTTTTCTCAATAATGCTTGCTATAGAAGCAGGCCAGAAGCCCAGAAACATTTTTTCTAGTTTGGGGAGAGGTAGAGAAATGCACCAATTACATGTTCCTATATAATACTGCATTCTGTGGCTGTCAAAACTGGATCAGTTAGATTCAATATTCTTTTGTACTCGTGGGTTTGTTGGACACAAACATGCATAAGCCACATAAGGATAGATTATTTCAAACTGGAATTAGCAGTATGCGGTCAGAGCCACAAAAATAGGATACTTATCAGAAACCATGCTTGTAACTCACATGATCTGGGAGAAGCAAATGTGGAAATATATCTTCATAAAAAATTCACACAGTCACAAATTGTGCCATCTATTTTTGTACACTACATTTTTGTTACTGCAGGAGAGAGAAGGTCTTTTTATTTAAAGTAATTGTTGTTGGTTTTTCAGAAGACATAAGGTATTCATCTTCTCCCCTCTCCCGCTGCCTTTTAGAAGTAGTCAAAGAACTGAAATTAATTAAGTTCTGACCTTATATCAGCATTGTATATCATAATTAATGGAAAACCACACCCTTAAGGTCTAAGAATTGCACAATTAAAGCCAGAAATCTCTGGGAAAAAACTCCCCCCACGATTAAAAAGAGTGTTTGGGAGAGAGAGTCTTTAGAAGTTAAACTCTCCTTCATGGGGAGATGCAGTCACTGAAAAGTTCACCTAACATACCCAGATACATTTACATAAATCCCTTTGTTCTTCTGTGTAATTACCTTTCCATTTGTCTCCATGGAGTTTCCTGTTTCTAAACCTCAAATGCTTTTCTCATTTATTTCACACTTACAGCCCAGACCCTCTCAAAACCAAAGATCCATTTGGATAACAGAGGTAATAGGCATGTATCCGAGGTCCAGGCCTGGTGTATGCAAAACAGCCTTTCTTACTCTGTTATTTCTTAAGATGTTATTGGCTATCAAGAAAAAAACCATGCCAGTCAGGACACATTTTTCCCTGCCTTACCTTCTTAAAACCCTGATATGTCAAGATCTACTAGCATGAGAGCTGATTTCACTGTGGTTTTGCTGATTTTAGAGAACCACTGGACTTAAAAGGATGAAAAGATAGATTCTACATTTTGCTTATTAACTTAACGCTGTAATTGTTCATTATTATGCTCTAACCTCCAAGAAATTAAGCTTTTGCTTTTACTTTGTAGGTCTGGTAATTTCCAAATGTGCTTTCCTGTCTTTAATGCCACCCTGCTTATGTCTTAATCTTTAATCATTTGATACAGTTTTTGATTTGCATAGCTCAAAAAGTAACCAAGTACTCTAGTTTCAAAAGTCAACATAACAGTTTTTGTTTGAAAATGCAGTATTCCTCCTTCCCTTGAAAATAAAGTTGCAGGAAAATAATATATGAAAGCTGAAAAGATTCATTATTTTGTTCTTGAGTTTCATCACAAAAGCAGAAAAAAAGCCAAATTAATTAAAGCAATCCTTGATTTTCCATTAAGAACAGTTAATTGAAAAAACCTGATTTTTAAAGCATTTTGATGTCTTCATTGTTTTTTATTATTCCTCTGGGCTCATCTTTAATAGTCCTTGGTGTATAGTCTCTCTACTCATTTCAGTAAAAACCCCAGTTGTTCTCCCTGAATGGTGATTAAGGCATCATTTTTATTGATTCTTTCTATTGTCTTTACTGTGATTTTGACTTCTTTTTGGCCATCAACACCTTTCTCCCATGGTTCTTTTATACTGATAAATTATTTCCTTGCTGTGGAGTCCTCCTCTATACTATCTTTCTATTTGAATTCTTCAGTTCTACTGGCATATGCTTAAATTAATACTTTGTCACTTATGAAATGTATTACAAGATAGTTCATGTCAAAAGATGTTTAATGGGAGATAACAGGAGCTCATCATTTAAGGAAATCACAACCTAGGTGCACCTTCTTGAAGAGGGTCCCCAGTGGGAAGCCGGCCAAGTATCGACAATCACACCAATATGGCTACATGCCGATCCATTTATTCTGACTGCGTCACTTGC
>JANIJG010010845.1:21277-37200 GCA_024611175.1 Megaceryle torquata | reverse complement strand
GGAGAGCTGGGGGGGTTCAGCCTGCAGAGGAGAAGGCTCCAGGGAGACCTTCTGGGGGCCTTTCAGGACTTCAAGGGCCCTGTCAGGAAGATGGGGACAGACTTTAGAGCAGGACAGTTGCAACAGGACAAGGGGTGATGGTTTTATACTAAAAGAGGAAGATTTAGAGCAGAGAGAAGGAAGGGATTGCTGACACTGAGGGTGGGGAGAGCCTGGCTCAGGTTGCCCAGAGAGGTGGTGGCTGCCCCATCCCTGGCACCATTGCAGGGGAGGTTGGCCAGGGCTCTGAGCAACCTGGTCTAGTTGCAGATGTCTCTGCTCCCTGCAGGGGGTTTGGAACTAGATGATCTTTACTGGTCCTTTCCCACCTAAGCTGTTTGATGTTTCTATGCAGTGGTACATTCAGGCCAACATGCCCCAGTGCTCAGCCTTGGGAGTGACTCCACACACGTTACTGCAGAAGCAGAAGCCTTCTTTGCAGCCCAGGCACTCATGGGGTTGGTGTGTGCTCAGCTCTGTGCTCTAAGGCTTGGCCTGAAGAAGACCCTTGCGTGTTGTATGACCCCCCTCGGTGGCCTGGTGTAGAACACTGATAGGGGGCTGAGTTCTGCTCCCCACTTCCTGTCGGGGTGGGTTCTGACATGTAGATGGACAAAGGGTCTGGGAAGTCCCTGATTAGCATTTGGTGGTGATAGGGGGATGCATATGGATTCTGCTTGCCTGTACTGGTGTCTTTTGTGTCCCAGCAAGAGCCAAGGCCACCTCCTCCCTCCAGATTGCACAGGAAAACTGCTCATCCCCCAGACTCCATTGCCTGATTTTCTTTTAACAACCAGCAGACCAGGCAAGGCTGACCATAGTCAGGTTAATTCCACTTAGCCCCGTGTGAGGACTTCACCAGAGATCCTCCTGGCTCAGCAGGGTGCAGAGGAGCAGCACTCTCAGCACCAGCTCAGCCTCCCTACGAAAGACCCAACAAAGGTAGAAAGGGGCCTTGTGCCAGCCAGGTCTTTATCCAGCACAGGAGCAGCTGTTCCCACCCAGCCTCCTGCTCTTCCATTCTGCTGCCTGCAGCTTGATCTTTTCCCATTTAAATCCTCGTTACTCTTCCGCTGGCTTTAATAAGAGGAGAATCTTTATGTGCCAGAAGCATTTGCTGGGCTCTGCGTTAGCAACCATTAGAGCCAGGAGCTTTTTGTGTGTCCTGCTCCTCATCTTTCTGGGGATCTTTGAAGGTTTGAATTATTATGGGTCTAAAATAGGACATTCAGGCTGAAGAATGGTTTTTCTTCTCGCTGTTCTTGTCCTGATGTGCCTTGATATGAAAGTGCTGAAGTTAACATCATCTGGTTGGTGAAGCAGCTGCTGCAGCCTTTGGGCTGGTCTGTGCTGGTGTAGGGGGAAGAAGGGGCGAGGGAGAGGTGCTGAGCCAGGGGGGCTCTGGGGTGGCTCATGCCATGGGCATCACCAGTGATGGACACGTGGTCAAAAGCCGTGGCAAACCTGCCATGTACTGCAGAGCTTGGGGCATGCAGGGGAGAAGGGGGTGGCAGCAGGGGCCCCAGGGCTGAGTTGGTGGAGTTTATTTTCTGGGGTGCAGGTGTTCTTTGTAGAAACCACACACCCTGCTAAGGGGTTATACCTCCGCTTACAGTTTGTTTTCCTGCTTTCCTTTTCCTTTTATTTTCCCTTTCCCTCTCCTGCTTTCCTTTTCCTTCTTTTCCTCCTTTTCCTTTCCCTCTTCTGCTTTCTTTTTTCTCCTCCCTTTTTCTCCTCCCTTTTTCTCCTCCCTTTTTCTCCTCCCTTTTTCTCCTCCCTTTTTCTCCTCCCTTTCTTCTCTAACTGCATCATTGCTTCCCCTCTGCAGATGTTAAACCTGTTTGTGGCTGTGATTATGGACAATTTTGAATACCTGACAAGAGACTCCTCCATCCTCGGGCCTCATCATCTGGATGAGTTTGTTCGTGTCTGGGCTGAATATGACCCGGCTGCCTGGTATGTACACTGTTAGATGCAGAGAAAAGGATATATGTTGTGTATAAACACTGTACCTATAGACACAGTCAGCTTGGTTTAGTGTGAGTACAGCTCCTGAAGGAAAAAAATACTCCAAAGCTTGAGGTAACTTTGGTGATAAATGCTCCAATTTCAATCCGCTGTGTGCTGGGGATGAACAACCCTGATGTCATTACAAGGGCACTTCCTTCAAACAGACACAAGATAGACATAAATCAACAAATTGAGAGAGCAAAATGCACCCTCCCCCCCAGCCAAAAATTAATAGGGTAAATTCAAATGATCTTGGCTAAATGGCCAAGTAGAAAAGCTGGTTAGCATTTCCAAAAGAAGCTTTGATTGCCTTTGGTTTCTGCATCCCAGTTTGGAGATAAAAAATTTGATGAATCTCTTGCCATTGGCAACACTCGAGGCAACTTGAAAGGCTGGGCCTTGTTATACCTCATTTGTGCAGCATTTCTCTCCTAGTTGAGAACCACCTTAATGGTTTCACAACTGTTGTGCAGAGACTTGAGGCCGCACATAAAAAAACCCCAACTTTTCAAAGTTCCATCTCTCCCTTAAAAGGAGATGATGGACCCCACTGCTTTGTATCAGAGTCGAGTGTTGCAGGCTTCAATGATGAAGTTTTCATCATCTCACCATTTCCTCTTGTCCTGTCAATGATGAAGTTCATCATTGACAGGACAAGAGGAAATGGCCTCAAGTTGCCCCAGGGGAGGTCTAGGTTGGACCTGAGGAACAATTTCTTCCCCCCAGGAGTTCTCAAGAGCTGGTCCAGGCTGCCCAGGGCAGTGGTGGGGTCCCTGTGATCCCTGGAGGGGTTTCAAAGCTGTGGAGATGGGGTGCTGGTTCGGTGGCAGTGCTGGGTTAATGGTTGGACTCCATGATCTTAAAGGTCTCTTCCAACCAAAAGGATTTTATGTTTCTAGGATTCTGTGATTTGCTTTCACCCACCTCTGAGGCAGCAGGGACTGATGTGATGTTTCTCAACATAAGGGTTGACATGTGATTTTTAAACAGAATTTCTCATCAAACCCCATGTTTTCATCTTGGAAACCTCCTTCTAATGACATCAAAATGTAGGAAGGAATATTGTTCTTCTTAATAATACTTCAGCTTTTGGACTTGCAGTTGAAATATAAGACGTGAAAAAATTAGAAGAAAATAGAATAAGCCAATCTTTGGAAGGATTTCATTTCTCAGTAAGCCTCTGATATAAAGGTCCTGGCAGATGAGAGTGTGAAAGGAAGAAATGGTTTTCCCACAGCTGGATGGTGAGGTGTTTGGTTTTATGGTTTTATCTCTTTGTTTTTCTTTTCTGAAGACACTCACAGGGAGAGCTGCATATTTGGGCTTAAGCACCATGGCAGAGGCAGAGTCTGTGCTGGGCAGACCCAAGAGCCACTGCTGGAGCATTTTGAGGAATTCTTAAAAAATGAGGGGATGCCTTTGACCAGTGAACACTTCTAGAGCAAGATTGACTTTAATATGTCACTTTTCTCCAATGTCCATAGAAAGCTCCTGCAGAACAGTCCTGGTGACTGTGTTATTTTTATTTCTAGATGCCCTGAGATAACAGGTCACAGTGATTTCCTTGATATTCTGCAGCTTAGGAGTTTGCTTGTTGGGATCCTTCTTTTTATTGAAAGCCCTACTAAATTTACACCTATTTTCCTCCCCGTGAGTTACTCTGCAGTGACTCTTCTCTGCATTTGTAATGAAGCTGCCTCCAGCTCCTCCAGCCTTTCCACTTTTTTTTTTGTTTCCTTTCAGCAGAGACAGATGCAGGAAGTGTTTGTATAATCAGCACCTCAAACTCCCTGCTAAGATGCAATTAAACTGCTTTAAAATCTCATTTCAATTGATTTAGGCTAACTTTAAATGTAAACTTCTTCCAAAATGACTGCATTTCCCTGAACCACGTGTGATTTTTAATGAGTTCAAAGCCATCCATACTACGAGCCTGTGTATACACTGCACACACACCAGCAACTTGTAATCTCCAAGCAGATTTTCATGACCACGTGCTCAGTAACACAGACAAGTCCTTTGTGGGTATTTGGCAGGCAGTAAATAGCTTTTTTTTTTTGCCTTTTTTTTTTTTCCCCTCGTTTTTCAAATCCATTCCTATTTCTTACCAACAGAACATCTCAATGAAATGAAAAAGTTGGGAGTGCCTGTTCTCTCCTTAAAAAATGGTCTTGGCTCTGGTTAGCATCTGTGGGAGGAGTAACACACCTGCAAGGGAAAAAATTAGTATCCACGTGCTTTTTGAATGTCTGTGTGTTCAGGAACTTTCTGCCCATAAGAGGCACAAGCATTAAGTTTACAGAAAGATTTGCTTGCTCTATTAACTCTGAGCACAGAGGTTACGTTGTGTGAGTCACTCAGGGGTCAGACCTTCTCACTGCTAGAGTTGTTCATACAGAATTTGCCATGTATTGAGGTCCTAATTCTGTTTTTCTCTTTAACCTTGTTCCCATTTTGCACTGGTGTGAATCTGTTGTTGTTGTTGGCAGAGTGACTGGGGGCACCAGTACAAACCAAGGGACAGGCGAGACGCGATGCTCGGGGCTTGATCCTAAAACACGTGCACGTTCTGGGTTTTCCCTGTGTGATTAGTTCCACTGAAATCACTTATGTTTCTGTAAGTGGGACTAACATTTAAAAGTAATCTGAAATCAATTCACAGAACGGATCTTTTGATCATTTATTTGGGCTGAACTTCTGAGAAGCTCTGGACATGGTATTTCACAATAGCTGCCCATGGGCTGAGCTTTTTAACTTGGCTTTTAAGGTACAGCTCCCAGCACCCAGATCCAAACACCCTGTTTGGATCTGAAGAAACAGGGCTTTAGAGGATGTTTTCTTCTGGTTTTGAAATCAAACTCACTGAAAGAAAATGTTGAGCCACTTTTTGTTTTCCACGTCAGCCATCTCTTATTAGCTCCCAGTATAGACACGTGTAGGGGGTTGATAAATAATCCCTCTAGCAAAATTTACAAGAAATAAAACTCCCAGTCAGCACTATCCTGTGCTTAGATGCTGGTGAGATGGTTTCTTCTTCCATCTGTCACTAATCTATGGTCTTTCTCACAATATCTTCTTTGATTGTCCCAAGGAAAAGGGAACTACAGTGTTTGCCCACTTACTGTAGCTTGAGACCTCTGATGAAAGATGCTGCATGGGTAAAAAGTCCAAGTGTTTTTATATTTCCATTATACAGATAATATTTTAAGCATGGGCTTAATATGTGTGTATTTACATACCTATTTCCAACATCACCTTTGTTTTTGTTACAAAATCCAACTTTCTGTAAACTTTTCTGGGGAAAAGCATCCAAAAAGAAGTAAAAAAAAAAAAAAGAAGCAGCTAGCAGCTGTTGTTGTAGGAGTGTGTCACGCTCAGTTGGGGTAAGTATGGGGAAACTGTTGGATTTGGGGGTGGTAGAAGTTTTGGGCTCACAGAAAAAGAGAGAGCGAGAGAAATGGGGGCACACGGGTTTTGGGTTTTGGTCTGGGGCTGGAGGTTCATCAGGAAAGGAGTGAAAATATTGAATTTAAGGATCAACTGAGAAAAGAAAATAGGATTTCTATGAGTTTTTATTTGTCCAAGATCTACAAAGTGAGTGTTTTTTCTCTCTTATATCCCCCCTTCCCAGTGCACGACCCTTAGAGATCCTGGAAATGTTGGTCTTGCCATCCCATTTCCATTAGTGGCTCTCAAGAGCTACTGGCAGTACCTTCCAAGGGTCAGGAGGAGATGCAGGTGCTCTCAAGGGAGAGCTTTTTGTTATCTGAAATAAAGGAGCTTTGGCTGAGGCTCTGTGCAACCTGGTCAAGTGGGAAGTATCCCTGCCCATGGCAGTGGGGTTGGAACAAGATGATCTTTAAAGTCCCTTCCAACCCAAACCAATCTCTGATTCTATGATGTAAATAAATAAACCCCCATAGATAGATTTAAATAAACTGGGAAAGGAGCCCTGTTTGTCTTAACCTGTTATCATTTGCTGCCGCGACCTCCCGATGCAATCCATCTGCTGGCTTTCAAGCCTTCCATGAACTCTTAGAGAGCTCAGGGAACTGCTCATACCTATTTTCTGATTTTACAAAACTGTTCTAAAATTTTGGCAAACTTCTTGACTCAGTTAGACCAATATACTTTTTATAACCACGATTAGGCCTGCAGCCAAGACTTGTACAGTTCCATTTGATCTGTTCCTGAATTAATCATTTTGAGTTGATTGTGATGGTTTTGAATAGACCTTAATTTTTCACATCCAAAAAAGCAGTAAAGTCGAGGGAGGTATTCCAAAATATTCCAGCCTTCTTTATATAACGTACCAAAAATAAGCATTGTGAAGCCAAATCATCTCATTTTTCTTTGGAGGTCATTTTGAAGTTCTGTACAGCTCTTTTTGTACATGATTTGGTTACTTACAAAAGATTAAGAAATCTAATCCTGCTGTTAAATTAGCTGAAAATATTGTTGGGAGTTAATAGCCTGACCATAAAACTACCTTGAGGCATCTGATTTCACCTACTGGTAATGAAGGCTGGATTTTTCCAGTGCCAATGGCCAAGGTGGCTCTCGAGTTGGCAGTTTCTGGACTTGCTGCAAATTACTTATTGCCCATGAAGCAGAGTACAGCCCTGCTGGGGTTATGTAGGTGGTACCAGTGGAAGGAAAAGGTTCCTGAGCTCTTTTGAACCAGTTAATTTGAATCCCAGTCATAACCCATTAAATAGGCCATTTGTGTGCTGCAGGCTCTGGTTTTGTTGGGCTGCTGCACCACCTGGGTGGTGGGCAGGGGCTGTCTGTAGGCAGATGCTCAGGCAAGTACCACATTAGTAGTTTTAAACTAGAGCAGGGTAGATTTAGATTAGACATTAGGAAGAAGTTCTTTACTGTGAGGGTGGTGAGACACTGGAATGGGTTGCTCAGAGAAGCTGTGGATGCTTCATCTCTGGAAGTGTTAAGACCAGGCTGGATGAGGCTCTGAACAACTTAGTCTAGTGGGAGGTGTCCCTGCCCATGGCAGGGGGGTTGGAACTGGATGATCTTTAAGGTCCCTCCCAGCTCAAGCCATCCTATGATTCTGTGATAAAGGCGACGAGCTGCACCAGTTGGAAAGCGTTGTCCATGGCACTGAAGTCTTCACGGAAGAAAATCTAAGGATACAGATTTTGTTGAGCAGTTGGAAGTTCTCTCTCTCTCTCTCTCTCTGTGTTAAAGACCCTGCTTCACTGCGAGCCCAATTGCTGTCAGACTAACCTTGCTTTTCAGTGTGATTCACCCTTCCAACCTCTCCTGTTTGCCTGGGGAAAAACGGATTCCTCTTGGTGTTTTTGCTGTCATAACTTCTGATGTTTTCTTTCCAGTTGCCGGATTCATTATAAGGATATGTACAATTTGTTACGTGTAATTGCTCCACCCCTGGGCTTAGGAAAGAAGTGCCCTCATAGGGTGGCATACAAGGTTTGGAACTTCAGAGACTCCCTCCAGCATTTTCAGTTCTGGTTTTGTTTCTTTTTAACCCCACTCCACCCCCCAAAGTGCAAATGCAAACAGAGCCGAAACCAAACTGTAACGTAACTAACCCCTTGCCTGAAAAAAGGAATGATTGACTGACTGACTGCCTCCTTTTCCCTCGATGCATCTCTTCCTTGTCTACTCCCACACCCCAGCTGGCTGGAGACAGGCAGCTTTATGAGACAGTGAACCCTCCAGCTTCCATCCTGCCGGGTCTAGGTGGGAAGTGTTGGGGAAAAGCAGCACAGCATCTGAGCCCTTTCTCTCTACATAGATGCACCGGAGAGAAATGTCATCCCAAGGTTTCTAGGGAGTAGCGAGTCCATTTTGTCTGGGCTCAGCAGCATTGTCACTCCAGTTGAATGACCAGCCTTTGAACCCTTCTCTTTCCTGAGCTGAAAAGACATTTGATCTGGGCATTGGTTAACTGAGCAGCAGAGTGGGGTGGATACTTAGGCTGGGATGAGATTAAGGGATGAGCTTTTCCCAGCCACAGCCAGTGATTGCCCTGGGGGTGAAACGACATCTCTGAGATGAGAAGCTGTGATGGACATCCAGGGAAACCTCCTGCCTCATGGCACAGGCCAAGTACACTGTGCTTGGGAGCTGAGGTGGAGAGTGAAGGGTGGATGTTGCCAAGAAATCAGCACAGAGTGACGCTGGATGTCAGTGGGGTCCCAGTGACAGGCAGGGATTTTCTTGCAGTCAGTGCATGGAGAGCAGAGGCGAAAGAGGTGGAAGCAGCCAGCATGGAGCTTGCTTTTCACTTTCACTCCAGCCTGGCTGTTTTTCACACCTGAGTGGGGATCCAGAGCTAGGAAGCATTGCAGAGAAGACATGAGACCAGCCAGGGAGCCAGAGCAGAGGAGGGCAGAGGAGCCAGTGGAAAGCCATTGGCTGTAATTACAATTTGTGTCTCTCAGCAGCCTTTAAATTAGCTCTGGCTATAAAACCTGGGTGGTATTTTAACTGCATTAGTTACCAAGGACAGGAATAGATGGTTTTGGCTCAGGAAGTTCTCTCTTCCACCCCCTCCTGCATCAATGCTTTACACAGGACTTGAGATCCCCACTGGGGCAGGAGGCTGGTGTGGGGGTGCCAGCTTCTCTAGCCATCCTGCTTGAGAAAGGGGTTTCACATGGGTGACTAGATCTTGGTTTCCCTCCTGGTCTAGTGGAGATAATAATACCGTTCTTCTGCTTTTCCAGAGCTTAAACATTAATTAAAGACATGCTGCAATATAGTTGGGGCTCCTCAGATGACAGTCAGCACAGATTTGCTCACTGGAAATAATAAGCAGGAAACAAAATTGTCGTAGTCATGGTCCCAGTTTCAGAGACAAGGCAAAACAGGAGAATTCCTTGGTTTTGCATCCCTTGTTTTTCAGGGCAGGATTTTATTTACTACCACCCTGTGCTGAAGGAAGATGCCATCAGTAGTGGGCTGGTCTATGGGCCTTTTCCCAAATCTCTGCAATTCCCAGTTCCCTCTAACACACAGGACAGCCTGCTGTCCTTGGTGGTGGAGACAAGCAGTTGATGCTGGCTTGATGGAAAATCAAAAGTAAGGGACAAACAGGTCCCCTTTCCACCACTGTCCTGCAAACAGAATGTGGGGCTCTAGTTTCGTCAAACCTGAATGGAGGACAAACTTGGGTTGGCTGAGGCTTTGTCCATTTGCACCCTTGGCTTGGAGTCAGAGCAGACCCAGTCCAGCCCCTGAATGAACACAGCAGGATTGAGGATTGTCTTGCTGCTTCTCTGGTAGTCCACAGGTCAACCTGAAAAACCAAGCTCTTTATTCACTGAATGAAAGCAGAATCTTTTCTCTAAGCCCAATCTCTCCCTGTCCCATAACTCTGCCTACCAGCTCTCCCTGGCATGGTGAAAACAGCCTCTGGATTGACTGGTTTTGGGGGGGGCAAGAAGGGGAAACGTCCCTCCACCCCCACCAAGTGCCAGCCAAACCCGAGCCCTCCCCACACCCTCTCCACCCTGAGCAGAGACATCAATCATTCCCCGCAGGGACCCGCGTGCCGAGGCGCAGCTCTGGCCACGGGACATCCCTGCAGTGAGGAGGAGACGTTGGGCGCTGAAACACAGCAACGGAAGCGGAGAAACCTTCCTGTTTACCCACCTCGTTCTTTTGGTTTTCTTTTCCTGAGAAACCCGATTAACCAGATCTCTGTTTTCTTGTCTGCTTTCCCTTCTCTCTCCTCCTTTTCATTTGCACCATTGTGTTGCCTTTTTCCCCATCCCCTTCCTTATTTTTCTCCTCCTCCCCACCCGGTCTTGGTTTGATTTCTGTGTCCTCTTGCTTTTGCCTCCCTCCCTGTGACTCGAAGCGGGCGCATCAGTTACACAGACATGTATGAGATGCTGAGACACATGTCCCCACCTCTAGGCCTTGGAAAGAAATGCCCAGCTCGTGTTGCCTATAAGGTAGACCAACCCCCCCAGAAACTCCTGCCAAACCACCAGCTTTTTGTGCCGTGGCTGAAGTGGGTGCTGGTTTTCTGTGGCATTAATGTTGTTCTTCTGGACTTTTCTGGTGCTTTCTCTGCTTTCCAAGCAGACTGGATTTGGAATCTTCTGCCTTTTTAATTTTTTGTAATTTTTTTTTTTTTTTGGTCTCTGAAAGTATGGCACATCAGTTTGTCTTTCTAAGTATGTCTCCACTATCTCTATCAGTGTTTCTCTCTCTCCTCTCATTCTACTTCCATTTAGGCTAATTTGGGGAGGGAGGGTGCTAATGAGCAAATTACCCCACCAATATGATCCTCATTTATCTTCCTACAGCTCTTCATGACTCTCCGCTCTCAGTAGCCCTTCAGTACTATGTTGTTTTTCCCCCTTTTAATTAGATTGGAGTAATTAGAGTAGGCAGTACTGTAGGAGTTAGCAAGCTATTAAACAGAGGCAACACCAGAAGGGCTCCTTAAATACCCTCGTGAAAGAAATTATTTTAACAGAAAACATTTAAGACGGTAAGATGAAGAAATCACTCAAACTTATTGTTTATTCTGAAAAACTTTTTAATTGAACCACATCCAAAAAGCTGCTCGCTGCCGCCGTTCAGACACTGCCTGGATGAACGTGGTGGAAACTCAGACTGGCACAGAGCTGAAATTACAGAGCAGACCCAGACCCCACCAGTTCAAGCCCCACTGTTCTCCCAGCAGCTCATGTGGCACTTGGAAATTTGCATTTGCAGGGGGCAATTCCTTGGAAGCTTTTTAACATTTTGAACCTCACGGTTTTGGAAGGAGAGGTTTGTCATAAACATTTAGTATCAGTCTAATTGAGTGTCCATCAACCTCAACAGGGTTGGGTTTTTTTGCTGTGGATGTCGTTTCAGCCCCCACCAAGCCTCATTACTGCACCCCACCGTGCTTGGTGCAATGGACCCAGATCACAACAGTCCCTCCTACAGTGTTTTTTCACTAAGGTCCTATGAAAACAAGATGTTGTGAAGAGACTCAAGCTAAATCCAAACCTGGGCCAGCCTTTAGTAGCAAGAAGAGGTTCAGATGCAGTTTCCTACAAAACCCTTCCTCAGCGTGTTAGGATTTGAAATAAAATTAAAGATTATCTTAAAGTTAGCCAGTTAGATATCTTCTCTATATTCCTTTTGATTTGTTTCTGGCCAACCTGGTAGCTGCATTAAAAGAGCATCTCTATTCCAAGCAATTCATACCCACCGGACTGTAGCTAAGCTTGAGAAACCCACCTACAGCAAAACACCAGCTCCCATACTCAGCTCTTTCAGATAGATGAGTAGACAGATAAATATCTTCATAGAGGCACCAATTATATGTGGAAACCCAATGGTTTTAAAGTAATCAAGGGTTCCTTTTAAGTCTCTGTGAGTTTTCACTGACTTGAAACGGAGCTGCTGAAAGCCCAGCAATAGGTGTTTGCAACTGGGCAACCAGATCTGCTCCATGGTACCAGAAGCATGAAGCTCTTCCCATTTTTTTCTTGAATCAGACCTTGTCAAACAGTTAAAAAAAGGAAGAAAATAAACGAACCTGTGTTAAAATGGGCATTTTAAACAAGCTTTTGGGCTGATTTTCATAATGTGGCATTTCTGTGCCTCTCTGTGACTGGGCTTGAGAGTTGCAGCAGATTGTCCTCGTGCAGAGGTACTGTAGATGTGCCTTCTCAAGTCTGTCCTTTCCCTGGGATTTAGCTGGTCCTTGGGTTAACTTGTCTGTCTTTACAGAACAAATTCACAGAAGTACATCTCGGGGGTTTCTTTTTTAAAATACAGACTCCTGGGGTTTTTTGAAAAGACTTCTTTAGTTTTTACCCATCTACTAAGGAACCTCTAAGCTGTCTGTGTATGACTGAGCCATGAGTAGGGATGGGTGCAAGTCAAACAGATAAAACCTTGACTGAACATGAGCTTTTTCTGAGCTTAGAGCTGTTCACATTCGTATTGCATGTTATGAAAGAGCCCCAAACTACAGAAATACAGACTTAGGACCAGATCTGAATTTGTCCCACAGTGTAAGGCTGCAGCTTGGACCAATCCTCACTCCAGCTATAGCTCCTGGTAAAGCTAAACCCCCATGGGGAGGCACCACCAATTTTTGCTCCCTCTTCCTTCTCCTCCATCCACAGAGAGATTGGCGCTGGGCACCTTCCCCCAGGTGATGGCTGCGTGTGGGTCACGGCATCCCCCTGTCCCACACCCACCAGTGTCACTCTTCCTGTCCTCCCACAGCTGATGGGAGACCTGGGGAGGATGGTGCAGCCCACCCGGCCACGCACAGCTCCAGACAGAGCTGATGTGCATAGGGACAAGGAACCCTCATCCTCCAGCTGTAGCTCAGTCAGTGCCAACAGCAGCTTTGTCTCTGCACTATTTTTGCTCCCTCCCTCTGAACCAAAGGATTTTTTAAAACAAAACTTCCTGTTCTGACTGGCAAAAGCTCTTTTGCCCCCACGTGTCCACCCTTTTCCTCTCCATGTATATTTTCCCAGTCCTCTCTGCAATGGTTTTGGTGTTCTCCCCCCTGTCTTCACCTGCGTTGCTTCCTCAGTATCTGTGTGCGCTGTCGTTTCATTTGGATTTTTCCCTCTTTGCAGCCTCCTCGGCTGCTGTCCTTCCTTTCTGCTGTTTTCTGGTCCCTCTTTCTCAACTGTTCTCCTCAGTTGGCATGACCAGCCTCTGCAGTTCCATGCACGTGGTTCGCTGCTGGCCCAGAGCTGCATGTTGGGCTCCTCTGGCCTCACCGCTCGGGCACTGGGAGAGCTCTATCCTGCACTGGTGGGCAGGGGAGTAAGGGAGAAAAGGGTGCAGGAAATTAATTTTAAAATCTTTTCTACCTAGTCAGATGAAAAAAGGGAAGAAAAAAGAGTTGGGCTTTGTTCCGGTGTCTTGAGATTTGGTCACTGGTCCACTGCCCAAGGAAGGGGGGTTGGTTTTTGCACTCTGCTTACAGTCATGTTTTGAGACTTTGAGGTCTCTTAGACAGACTCAGCTTGTCAGGGGTGAGGCGTCCTGGGGTTCAGCAGCAGCAGAATGGGCAGAGCAGCAGCCAGCTCTGCTGTGTCCCCTGGAGTTAGTCCGTCCTTTGCACCACAGCACTTTGCACACATCAGTGGAGAAAATAGGAGAAGGAAATGCCCATGACACTGCTCGATCTCTCTGGCAGTACACTGCTGCTGAGAGATCTTGCAGCTCTGCAAGAACAGGGTTGAAGGGGTTTTTTTGAGAGCCTGAGGATGGGATTCTTTGGAACAGTGTGGTGCTAGGAGAGGAACCATCCTAAGTCCTTCTCCACTGCTCTCAGACTGGTCTTTGCCTCCCTCTCTGGGACCAGTTGAAGCCAGCATCACCAGCAGGCACAACTCCCCGGCATTGAGTCTAGCTCCAGGCAAAGCCCTGCCTGAAGTCTGCAGGGTGATGCTGGCAGCGGAGGGGGCTCTTGACTTTGTTTTGTGGTTCTATTGGTGCTGTCAAGCACAGCTTTGCACACTTCGTTTCAAGGGTGATTGTCTTGCCAGGATTAGGAGGGCTCTGGCTTTCCCTTTCGCACATCCTGACATTGCCAAGGCTCCTGGATATGTGATGGGGGGTGATCCTGGAGCTCGGTTGGCTCCCCATCAGCAACAGGGTTGCACCTCACCTTGCCCATCACTGCCATGTGGATTTTAAAGTCTGGATGAGGTCCCTGAAGGCTAAACAAGAGTTTGAACAGTCCCTTTGCCAGCTGCCCAACCTTGCTACCTCTTCTGCCCAGCATTCTAGCATCATGCGTTACTTTTTCTGGACAGGGAGGAAAATTGCACCTGCTGAAGGTAGGGTGACCACTCTGAGCAGTGGGTCTAGTTGTGCACCAGAGACAGTCCACATTCTGGGGCGCAGACCTGGCTCCTGTGTTGGCTGTCAGAGGGAGGAAGGCCATGGCCAGTCTCTCTGAAGCCAACAGAAGAGTTAAACAGGGTAGAATAATTACAGCTGGGTTGGGTGAATTATTTATAACAAATAATTTATTCACCCAACTCAGGCTTGTTTCCCACAAGCAGCGCTTCATTGTCCCAAATTTATTTACATTTGGGGATTATTCCCAGAGCAGTTCTTGTCCCAAAGGCTGTGCAGGAGCTGCTGATGGGATGCTCTCAATAATAACGCAAATCCCTCGGGGTGCTGGCTATTTTTCCTGGCACTGGTTGCTCAGTATGTCTCTCCTCCTGCTAACGTTTGGACAAATGTGTCGGTGCATAAAATTTACAGTGCAGATATTTCTGTTCAGTGCTCATTTTCTGGGTCAGACTGGGAGCCAGCAGGAGACCTTTTATCCCAGCTTTTGACACCAGGGTGAATTTTCCCCATTTCTCTGACAAGTTCCCTGCCTATCTGGACATTGTCCAAGAAGTTTGTAAGGAAACAGAACCCAAATGCTGAAAGGGCATAAATTCTGCCAATTGTTCTTGACGCAAAGGTTTGGGTTCTTGTTAGTGGTGTCTTTGCTTATTTGCAATTAAATCACTCCTAGAAGCTGAGGGGTGTCTGCACCCCTCCTGCCCACACAAGTAACCAGAGCAAAAAGCGTTGCCTCCCTAACCCTGGCTGTAATTGGTTACTGCCTCGTTATCTGCACTGAGTTAATTAGGAGACTCTAGGGACAATATTGCAGCTCCTGCCTCTGGGGCCTTTTCCTGCAGAAACATTAACGAGATCACCATGTCCTGGCTCGGGGGATGCCTCCAAAACCACCTAATTAAAACCAAGGGCTGGAGGAGGGTTCCCCAAGTGCAGCTGAGAAACAGGAGCGGGGACTCCATCTGCTGCTGGCTGCTTCTCCTCAAACTCTCTCAGAGGAAATTGGAGGTGAAGGGAGGAAGAAGAGCCATGCAGGGAGCAGGGCAGCCCTTTCTGCCAGGTCTGGGCACCTAGGAAGGATTTTATTTCCCCCCCAACCCCTGCTCCCCAGTTATTAATTCACCTGAACACCCCTCATTTGTGCCTGGCAATTCCCAGGACACCCCAGAGCGATGGAAGCTTTTTACTAGAGCAGGGAAGCATTGAGTCCCCTGCCATCTGCAGCAGCAGACTTGTATGTATTCCTCCTGGGGTCTAGAAAGACGGAAAAATCATTCAAATCAGATTTATTTATTTATTAAATCAGCTTTCCCCCCTGTATTCCAAAGCATAAGGAACTGGTTAAGTGCAGCCTCAAAGCACAGCTTCAGCCAGAAGACACAGCAAAAGTGTGGGGAGATGTTCATTTTACTTTGAACCGTGTACAGGCTGAACAGCTGCTTCGGGGGTTTTCTAACCATGTTGTTGCCTGTGCTGTGCGAAAAACACTGAGATTTTTCTCTTCTGTTATGGTTAGGGATGAGAATCAGAAGTTCTTGATTAATTTTTCAAAGGGTCAATCAGAATCTTCAAGAAGTTTTATGAATTTCAGTTGGATTCCAGTTCCTTTTAAGTGAGTACTGAAGGCATGTTAATGAATTAAAATATAGGTAAAATTAGAAAGTAGCTTTGAAAGGACTGAAATTTCTTGCTCTGCACCTGTTAGAAGGAAATATTGTATGTTACAATTGGTTTATAATATCAGGAGGGAAAATGAAGATTTCTTTTTGTTTGGGGTTTCAGCCTTTCAGTTGAGCTTTTGACACTAGGAAAATGCACCAGATAATGTGCAGAGAAGCTCGGGGCCAAGTCCCTGTGGGGCAGCTGTGACAATACCTGGCTGACTTCTTGGACTGTAGCAACAAGAGAAGGGGTGATGCTTTTAAACTAAAAGACTAGAGAGAAGGAAGAGATTTTTGACAGTGAGGGTGGTGAGAGCCTGGCCCAGGCTGCCCAGAGAGGTGGTGGCTGCCCCATCCCTGGCCCCATTGCAGGGGAGG
>JANIJG010010843.1:42500-61265 GCA_024611175.1 Megaceryle torquata | reverse complement strand
AGCCTGCTCCTGTGCCTGTGAGAGCTCCTTCTTGACCAAAGTGCAGCCCTCCTGGAGCCCTTTGCCCTCTAGAACTGCACCCCAAGGGACTTTCTTACCCTGTGTTCTAAACAGGCTGAACTCTGCCCTTCAGAAGTCCATGGTAATAGTTTTGCTGACTCCCCTCCTTACTTGGCCAAGAATTGAGAACTCTGTCACTTCATGGTCACTAAGCCCAAAGCGGCCTCCAACAACCACATCATCCAGTAGACCTTCTCTGTTTGTAAACAACTAGGCCAGCAAGGCACCTCCCCTGGTGGGCTCACTTACTAGCTGAATACCAAAATTTCCCTTAAAAATCTTGCCAAAGAAAGATGGGCATTTTGGCCAAGAAAGTTTTGGTCACTTATGATTTCAAATATTACATTCTAAACACTTTTTATGAGCAATCTGTTTTGTTTTGAAGAGTCGCCTCTTCCCTTCCCCTCTAATCCATACCAATTCAGCTCCACTATGTGACAGCACAGAATCTTCATGGAGGTTTAAGTGACGCATTACCTACAAGAGGAGAAGATGAAAGTAGCAGAGGAAAGGTTAGTTACAGAAGCAAAGTATGTCCAGTTCCAGGCATACTTCAAAAGGGACTTAAAAAAAACCCACAGGGATTGTAGGAACCCTGAATTAATGGAGCAGCTGGCACGTACAAAGGCGTAAGACTAAGCATCAAGAATGCGATATTCTCTTGCTTGTCGTAAAGCTTAACAGGCTATAGGAATAGTACGAATTATTTACTGAGTAGCGGCTGGTTTTCTTATTTCCTGGACTACTTTCACTTGTGCTAATTTCCTTTTATTGTGAACCACTGAAGGGAGAAAACTCAGTGAGATACTTCTCTCAGTCTGCAATCACAGAAACATCCTCTTAATTTGGAGTGCTATTTCAAGCCAGATTAATTAACTGTATTAATTAAAGAAAATTTGCTTTGCAATAGGTAAATCCAATAGAATACATTACAATGTATTCAAATGGAATAAATACAAGGGAAAGAAAAAGGTAAACACTAGATTAAATGAAAAATTATGTATGAACAAGGTTCTTTCAGACAGTGTTTTAACACAAGCCTGACAACTAATTACCCACAAAAAGTCTCAAATATTCTTTCCTTTTGTTGGGATGCTATGACAAATCATATGTGCAACACATCTAAGACAAAGATAACTAAAAAAATCTTGTCAAAAAATGACTTAAAAGTTCTAGGACACAACATTCAGCGATGTTGAAATATCAAATGTTTTCCAGCAACACAGAGAAATATCACATACACTAAGTAAAATTTCCCTTATAATAGCAGTACCATACCCTGAGAGAGACTCATACCATAAATCAAAAGCAGAACAACTACTGACTCTCACTAATACGTCAGATTGCATTGCTGAATCTGACAAACCTATAAAAATATTAGAGGCATCTGCAGAACCTTTACACATAATTAACTGTGTATGGAATAAAAGGGGCAATCTGCCATCATCAGACCCTACCTTCCAGTTCCACTCATGGACAGGTTGCCCCTGACAGTGAAGTTCTGTTTCCAAGGTGAATGTAAAAGCATTAGACTAACCTAAGATCGTTGGATATATTCCTACTTGGTTCTTGGGTTGTTTTTTCAGTGTAATCACTTTGGACAAAACAGTAAAAAAAGAGAGGGACACAAAGCCCAATAATAGCAAGTGACTTTGAGGGTTCATGGAAGACTCTGAATCCAAAAGTTGCATGGGAAACTTCGCTGAGCTGTTCACTATCCAGCCCTCCACAGGGCCAATAGCTTGCTTCATCAAGTCCAACACAATGTTTTTTAACCTATAAGAAAGGTAAGCCTGCCATTCGTGAATTCATTACTTATCTGAACTGGCTGCAACCCTCCTTATGCTCCACAAATTGTGGGAAGGGAAATTAAAGTACTAAGCACAGCTTAAAATTACAATCTAAAAGCTTTTGAGTAAGAAACAAGACATCCCACTCAGAAGGCTATATTTACCAGTTCGGTAATTCTGGTAATTCCCTCCCAAATAACTTTATGTTTGTCCTAAAACATTATTAAAAGAGAGATAAGGAACAGAAGAACTAAAGAGCTGGTTAATCTGTGCAACATCATTATGTATTATTTAGTTTAATATCTTCTTGTAGTAAAGACAAAATCATTATGTGCCATTTTCTTCAAGAGAACACTGTAGTAAATTTGGTGTTGCAACAGAACCATTAAAGTATAATAGTGTACACAGAAATATTCTACTGATTAGCAAGCAAAAATATGTAATTATAGCCACAGTGTGGGACTTAGCTGGCTGCTGTTTTAGTGTATACCGCTTTGTAAGACTATTTGGCTGACAAAACTAATGAGGAAAATACTGAGTTGTTACTTCCAGTTGTACTAGAGGTTTTTGTCTTGATTTTATTGACATTTATAAAGGGATCATCACATGTAACAACCAAGCTACAGTGCCAACACCGAGCTGCAGTCTACAGTAATTAATGAGTAAACATCATCAATTCCATAGCAATGTTCCATGGACACAATGTATTAGCTGAATTTTTAAGAGGTAATTCTGAACAACAGTCTACCCAAAGCATCTCAAGCTCTCTGCAGTTTGAGGAATATTAGCAAAATAAAACAGGAACACTGAGATATGACTTTGAAAGGAAAAGCCCACTGAGGTTCTAGTAAACGTATTCAAATGTGCATATGTCCAATATATAACAATACAGTTATTAAAGAAAACACATCTGATTGTAAATAGAAAGACTGAACAGTATATATTCTATGATATGTACTGTTATAATTAAGCCTGAAGGTTTTCCTTGCCAGTGCTCATTAAATAGAGGGGGGTTGAGGTATATTACTAACGCTACACAAAAAAGTTGGAAAGTTCCAGTTTAAAAAGCTTGCAGAGAAATAAAAATAACAAAATGATCTGTTGCTGAAAAGTTATTTTGGAACCTTTAAGCCGGACTCATTAAATTTACTGTTTTTTAAAACATACATAGTTCATAGCTAAAATGCAGCCTGATACCATTAGAAAGAAGTAATCATTCTAATATGCCAAAGAATCAAGTCAGAGGACATATATTGCTGCCTGAGGATACTGAAGCTCCAAAGACCGTATCAGTGATGGACCCTGGGCACAAATTCCACTTCCAGACTACCTACCCTCCTTTCTGGAAACATTTACAGAACAGAATCTTCACCCATACTTAAGAAAAAAATAATCCTAATAGCTTATGTCAATAGTGTCAAATGCAGAACAAATTTCTACATATTTTTTAATATTACTTAACCCACTGTCAGAAAGCATACTTTTAAAAATAGCTTTGCCTACTTACTCTCATAGTAGTCAAAGGCTTGTAAATAGGAAGTCGTATGCAATATTATGAAAAGAGACTATGGTGAATTTGGGAAGGAAGATTGGAGAGCCACTGTCAACTGCCAGCTATACACTGGGTGTATTAAGCCCCATCTACACATTTCTATAAAAATTTAACATTTTTGGTACATCTTCATTAGCAAATACAGAGGACCTGTGAAGCAAGTCAACTGGTGTTGAGAACCTGTAGTAGAAATACTATAGAAAACTCAGAGTTGGGTTTTTTTGGTGGTGTGGAAGTCTTTTTTGTTTCCTTTGGTTTTTTGTTGAGTTTTATTTTGGTTTAGTCCTTGTCTGGTCCTGGGACTGAATGCTAGTTTTCCAGCAGAATACATTAGGGACATCCTCTAGTCTATTTAAAAAAATTTTAACCCCCCCCCCCCCCCCAAAAAAAAAAATCCACAAAATTTTGTTTGTGAGTGATAAAACATCATGCATTGACTTTTTTTTTTCTCCGAGAAGTTATTGTTCTGAGTCCAGCCTGAAAGTATTCTGATATAAAGTATGTCAATCCTATGTGTTAACCTCCAGAGACTGATGGAATTGTGTGGAAACTTGTGCCAGAGCTGTGGGGAACAGTTAAAGGAACCATTTGGAAAAGTTTTAAATTTGAAATTCATTGTAGTAAATGAGGATGTAAGTGGGAAAGCAACAGGCTAAGTATGATTTAGTAGAACATTAAGCAATATCATAAAGGATAAGTAGGTGTCTCTTAGGATATGTAATATCTTTCATTTATAAAGCGGCTTTCATCCTGTAAGATCCTTAATATGTAACTATTAAGTACACAAAGAAAGCTGGTCACACTGGTCTCTCCTCCAGCATGCAGGAACAGTGTATGACAGCTACCCCAGTTTCACCAGTGATACCTCAGATTTATTAAGGAAAGAGACAATTCCAAGAGGAGATCAAACTAAGTTGTGTTCAAAACTGAACTCAAGGTTGTTCTTTACTGTGTCAGAAGCACAAAATATTGCTGGTGTTTTCCCACTATAAGCTTTTTCATCAGCTCCCAGAAACAGGGTTGATTTGAGACTGAGCCATAATAGGAGAAATTACTCATATGAAAAAACGATTTCCTGAGTAAGAGTTTAGTCATTTCTCTCCATCAGAGACATCAATAATCATCCCTAATAGTTGCCCCAATAGTTCCATGCTGGTTTTCACAAACCTGAAGGAACATTTATTATGGTTATTATAGTAACACCTATCTCAGCACACATCTTAAGCATTTAATGGAGCATCACAGGATAAAAATCTACATTTGTCCTCCCTCAAGAATTGATTCTTCCACTGCAAGGACAGATGGCTCCTTCTGGACCCAAAATTCCTTTTCTTTTTTTTTTTTTTTTTTTTGATCATCACAATTCTGTTGCTTTTAAAAGTATTCTTTTGCATCTTATTTTACAGCTAGTTTTCTTAAGTACCAAGAATAACTTGGCAAGTTGACATTTTCAGCATAAAAATGACAGAGTTAAAGCTTAATATAATTTAGTTTCTCCATAATAAACAACTCTGCTAATGTTTACATTCATCTTGGAGTTATTAATCATCCAGTTCTTCACTTCTTATTTCACCACCAAATCAAACTGAATAACCTTTGCATTAAGCATTGAATCCATCTTAGAAAAAAATAGTTTTATGCATTTATATATCTCCCTCCCTTACTGAGAGGGTGCCTAGGGATGGTGATTGCACAGGAAGAGAGTGTAGGGCAGCAGGCTGATTTGGACTGGCCAGTAGTCCTGCTATGTAAAGTAATTGGCTGCTGCTAATACTTTTGGTACCACTGACATTTCTCAGTGTCTTTCATAGGTAGTGGGCAAACGCGTGTCCTAGTAGGAAAGGAGAGACTGAGTTTGATCTCCAGTTTCTTAATAACCCTATTACTGAAAATGAAATAATGAAATAATAAGTTAGCCACTTTTGTTTGATAGGAAATTCATGATTCCTGAAAGACTATTTTGGTAGATAATTCCCTTGGTGGAACTAGCTGTATTCAGTCCTTGTGCTCCAGCTCCATGGTAGCATCTGACAACAGGAATATTCAGACTCTATCTTCTATTTACACTGCTGTTTTTGCCACAAGTTATAAACTTGTGCCTTAGATTGACTATTCCGTTAGTGCTCTGTATTTGATTTGGCATGGATTAATCCTACCAGACCTTTGCAACTTTATTGCCTTCTAGAAAGAAGAACACTTAGGCTGAATTCCTGATACAGGAAATGGGGATTTCATTATTTCTTTTGGTGCTGTCTCAGTCCATAGTCATCAGTTACAGCCTCATAGATTTACTGCAATTTTACATGGGGTGTCCTGGTTTCACTGGGACAGAATCAGAGCCCTGCCATGGTCTGCGGGCCATTAGCAGTTTGGAGTCAACCAGGGCAGCTGACCCGAGGTGGCTAGAGGTTTATCCCATTCCATAAACCTCATGCTCAGTATAAAAGGGGAAGCTTGCTGAGGACAGAAGTTGTGCTGCTTGGTATCCTCCTGACCCTGCTCCCCTTCTTGATCCTGAGGATGCCTTGTGGTTTATTGTAACCACCATCTGTTTGTGGGCCTGAGGATAACTTTGTTTACTTTATAGGGGCATTGGCATTATTTTGGCTGTTTCCTTAAATCTTTTTTCATTTCAGCCTGTGAGTCTCCTCACCTTTTACTCATCCCCATTCTTGGCTGGTGAGTAGTCATCGGGTGATAGAACAACTCCTGTAGTTTAGCCTCGGATATGAGCTAAATGTAGACACTGAGCAATTTTTGTTTACCCTTCTTCTGGTTTTCAATAAGTGAATTTTTTCAGTAGCAGGTCAAGAGAAATATTGTCAACTGTCCTGTGTGATCAACTTGCTATTATGCAAAGTTCTGTTCACTCCCTGTCCTTTTTCTTATTCTGTTGCCATGGGAGTTACTGAAGGGGGAAGATTTCTCCCATCTGTGTCAAAATAACTATGGGCAATTCAAATGGTGTTCTTATCATTTATGTAGCTGTGCAGGGCAGTTTAAGTAACTTTCTGACTTTATCTACACACAACTTTATTTTCTCTGTTCTGCTGTATTGTGTTGTCCTTATGTGGTTTGCTCTCTTTCCCCTACTCCCAACAACCATCCTTCTGAAGCTGATATGGTCATTAAAATCAGAAAAGTCTGTGATAGTTCACGTTGACCTGCAAATTAGAAATTAAGGTGGAGATAAGGGGAGGGTCTGCTATAAACTTCAGTTTAAAGAGTAAAAGTCAAAGTTGGGGATGATTTGCCTCTGAATTTGGCTTATATCTATAAAACTCAAGCTCATTGCTAACAAGGTTAAATGTATATGTGAGGTAAGGCTTGACGCTTTAAGTTACAGGGTTGATTTTAGGCATGATTATTCACAAAACCGTGTAATTAATCTGTCATAGGAAAACATAGAAGGCAGTACACCAAATGCAATCTCCATTAAGTCAATAGGAGTCGTTCCACCGACTTTAATGAGCTTTGAATCTACTCATAAATCTGCGATGAGGAGTGTCCAAATCAAAATTTATTTGAGGGTGACCTTGATGTTAATTGTTAGTGCTTCCATGTTGCTTAATTGCCAGGAAAACTGAATGCGTTAGTGGGACTATCATATGGTATAGTCCTTTCTATTGGATACTATTAGCATTAAGGTTATATATATAAAATATTAATTGGGCATAATGTTAGTGGGCAGTCACAGTATGCCAGTTATCCTTCCTGTCTATGAAACAGGATAAAAAAATAAATTTCTTCAGTTACTTTAAATGTTGGTTTTGCCTTCACTGAATCCCTGCAAAATTAGTGCTTTTTTGATCAAGTAGCTCTTTAGACGATCTCAGAAGTTTCACACATTCAGTGGCTTTTAATCCCAGATTTTGTGTATTGACTATAATTACTTTTAAATTACATCTCGCATTTGTAAATACCATAAGGCAGATTCTGTTCACTCCTATGAAGTTTAATAAATTTAACATCTGCCAGAAAAGTTCAGTCATCTGTATCCCAAATGGAAATATTTCCTGCTTTAACATATCATATTTACATCAATTAAAGGAAAAATATGGGAAATATATTAGAAGTATAAAAGGGAAAGAATTCCTTTAATATTTCTCTACTAAGCAGAAAAGTAGCTGGTTTACTTGAGGGACATAATTACTGTATCTTCTAGTGGTAAGAAAATATGAGATAGAGGTTGTGGGGGGAGAAATTATTTCGGTTTCGTTTAATGGCTTTTGCAATTCCTTGTCATTGCTGGTAATTATTGTGTCTTTTCTTTTAGTTGGCACTCTGCATTAGGCTGTATTTAGTATCATTTTATTAATTGAAAATGTGTTTCAGAACAATTGTGATTTAGATAAGTGACTTGATTAAGACTCTGACTTTAAAAGTATAAAATGAGAAAATAAGGTGAGGGAAATTAATCTTGACTCCAGACAATAGGAAGATAAGACTCCAGTTGCCAGTGTAAGGGCATGTGTTTAGGAGAATCAAGAGAGAGAGAGCAAAACCATTCTGCATTTTTCATTATTTCTCCTTTATTTTACCATAGTATAGAAGGACTGACAAAACTTGTGGCTTTTGAGACCTTGTTCATACGTGTAGTGAACGATAGTGAAGAGCTATCCAAAAAGCCTGCAGACAAAGCAGAGGTTGGACAAAAGGAAAAAGTGTGATACTGACAGTCTTCACTTGTATACCTTTCTTGCTTCAGATTTCTGTGTATAAAATAGAGATACTTGGTAAATCTATTAAGGGTAAGGTAGTCGGGTACAGGATAATAGGGACCTTTGACTTTCTTGCTGGAGGAGACCTAGCTATTTTGAAACTAAGGCTGTTACACTTGGTTGCTTGATTTAGCTCTATTCCAAGCCATCTACTTGGTGGGTTACATCCGAGCTCAACTTCATGGGGCGTGTGAGACACAGAGGCATCTTGGAGGTCTGGATATGGCCCGCAGTTTGCCAGGTAGAGCCTGATGACTTTTTTTCTCTCTAGCAAAGTAATATGCAACTCAGCATGTGCACGGTAGATAAACAGATCTTTGCTTTTACCTTATGCTCATCTCCAACAAATTTCTCTGTGCCTTTGACACCCCATAATTATTATTTCACATGCCCATGAAGATCAATTTGTAGTCTTTTCTAATAATAGTGAGATTCTTTTATGAAAAACAAAAAAAAATCCCACCCCCCAAAAAAGCAACCCACAAACAAACAAAACCCCAAACCAAACAAAAACCAAATCACAAAAACAAACCAACCAACCCAACATACTAAGCATGTTTTTCCACCAGAAAGTTTCTTTTTAATTCTCAATATTTTATATCTGACACTGTGCTAAATGAGAACAGTTGATATTGATTTGCATGTAATTTTTTTTTCTTTCCCTTTCCTATTAAAAAGGAATTAGTGCTGTCAGGTTAATGAACTCCAGCTATATATACATAGATAAGCCAAGGGGTAGATTTAGTATCTGCCTTGTTCTAATATAGAAAAGGTTTTCCTCAGGTTACTGTTTCATGTTCACTACAGGGAAAATGGAATGCTCTGTTCTTATGGTAACTGTCAACAAAGCGGACTATCTGGAAAAGTGACATGATAGGGGGGCTATTTATAGGGCTCTACATATAGTAAAGGTTCCTAAAAGAATGCTGCATTACATATTCTATTTTAAAATTAACATCTTATACAAATTAATATCTTTGGACAGTAGTAGTGGAGATGAGGACTGTATGACCTCTCAGGAGATTTTTCACTGAACTTGTTGGTAAATCTTTTGCCCTGCTATACTGCCAGTGAGTATATCTGGTATCTAAGAAGTTTTTTCTTTTTGTGTTGGATTGTTTTATATACATGCATATATACATAAAATTCCAATTTCTGGTTTGCTGTTGTTTAACACAGACAAATTGGTAAATCTGATACAATTAATCTTTTGACTGGTATCTTCTGCTGCTGGCAGTTATGATCTGGTCAAATCTGGTTCAGCATGAGAAAAAGCTGAAAATCCTAGGGTCTATTTCAAAGTCTTAGGAGTAGGGTTTTTGTGCCTGCAACTTGAAGCTGCTTCCAGAAAGGAGGAAGTGTAAAAAAAGAAAAAAAAAAGGTAAGACTGAGCTCTATTCTAACTGATGCCGATCTATATAATGTGTGTAACCCTGAAGTACTTGTGTTTGTAGAGGACAAACAGACCGTGGTACTCTTCTGTGCTGCAGATTTGCTAGAAGGTAATTCTTCATGACCTGGGAATTTTCTGCTAGGCACTTTCTGCATTACCAGCAGTGATGCAGAGAGTTAATCTGATTAGGGAATTTGGCCATCAAAGTCACTTGTGGACTTTTTGAATTGAAGACTTGCTTTCCAAATGTTTGTATGGGTTACAAGGCCATGAAGAAATGGAGTGATGGAAGAAAGAGAAGCTGTATGTATGAGCTAGCTTGTGAAGTACATTTCCGTGGTGACCTTAAAAGGCAGGGAACAGTGTGTTTTGTACTTTCCATCATGATTTCCCTGTTCAGGACAGGGTGGAGATGGTTGTGGCATGCTGCCCTGAATTCCAGATGCATGCCTTGCCAGTCGTTGCTCTGGCAATGGGAATAAACTGTTGCCACTGAGAAATAACACTAATGGTATTTGGCCAAATAGACAAGTGGCATAAACAAAAGTTTTAAACTGTATTTTCTTACAGTATTAGAAGCCTGTTCTGCTTCCTTGTGCTGATGATACTGACAGGTAAAATCAAAGTGCACTTGTTTACTAACTTCAAAGGGGGCTCTGATTTTTCAGGAGGAGGGAGCTAGATGTGCAGCAGCAGAAAATACCTTTTTTTCCTTCCTACCCCACACAGAGGTCAAACCCTAACTAACTACCATCAGAAGCAATAATTATTTATCAAGAATTCCAGCATGAGAAGTTGAAAAAGGGTGCCTTTAAAATTAATTCCCCAAATTATTAACCCAGTCTTGCAACTGGATATTCATGGGGATAAGTCTGATGCATGATTCAGTTCTTTGTCATTTCAGTACTGTTCATATTTTCCTAACATGAGGAAAAAAAGTGAAATAACAAAAAGATCTTTATTTCAAGATTGAAGTTTCAAGAGCTTAAGATTTGAACTTGACTTAAATATTTGGAAGAAGTTTGAAAAGCTATTATGTAATCATATCTTACATTTCAGTTGTAGTTGGAAACAATACTATCAACATAGCATAAACATACTGGTTTTGTCATGTTTCTATTTGTATTGCAGAAGTAAATGTCTCTCAGAACATCAATCCTAAATTTGCAGGCTCAAGAAGTTTGTCATTACTCAGTATGAGCTTCCAACAAGCCTGTAAAAACCCTCCTATTTGTTTTGTGCAATTGCAGACCTCCTCATGTTTTTGAAATGTAGCCGTATCTGACATGAGTAGTGGGGTCACTTAAAGACTTCATTGTTTTTAAAGGTAATACTAGTTTCGGTTGTTGTTGTTTCAATGCAACTGCAGCATTCAGCTGAAGTCTTGTGAGGACCCAATGCCTGAAGAGGGACATGACTCCCTGAGATGTCAGATGTCAGTGAGATTCCTGCCTGCTGGTTCTGCTTCATTACCCAGACATTCTGTTCGGCAGCTTTAATTTGAGCTCTTCCCTGTACTTAACTGCTGTAAAAATCCATAATAGTGCTGATAAACTGCGGTTTCACGCTCTCCTCTGGATGTCTTGCTTTAGAAGTACATTTTGAGGTCTACCTTAGTGGTTTTTCACACTGGTTTTGCAGAGTCAACCACAGCCAGGTGTCTGAATAGTTTCTCTGCCAGGGAAAGCCTGTCACTTTAAGGAGGTGGGAATAAATGGAAACATTGCTGCCAAAATTAAAAAGAGAATAATGGGAAGGGATCCGCTTTGCACACGTTTTCTAGGAGAGAAACTGGGAAGATAGATAAGGGACAGAAAAGAGGGGAGGTGGAGAATAATAATGAGGTAAAAGTTGTGGCTCAGAGAATGGGTCATGAAAAGCACTGAAATTTTAAAAAGAGGGAAAAGTAGATGGGAAATCACAGCTAAAAAACAAAAAAGGGGGGGGTGTAATTTGGAAATAAAAAAAAAGGCAGTATCTATCTTACAGATTTCCTCAAACTGTTCATGCCCTTTCCTTCTGTTTTGGTTTTTCTTTGCAGCATGGGTCTCATAAAACTTCCCTAAGATTATAATGCAATACCTTGGCACCAGTCTCTCTTGTTTATGTGTCCATTAGTTCAAAGCCACAGAAAGGCAATTTATTGAGTATGAAAAATGTCACCTATGGCACCCTCATTTGCATCTGAAAATTGATTTTTGTCACACTGGGATTTTAGGACAACCTTCTTTGGCAGCCAACATTGCCACAAAGCATAATAAAAATAATTATGTGACCACAAAAGCAGGTAAGGTTCACTGTAAATTTTAAGTCTCTACAGAATTGTAGTTCGCAAGGTATTATTTATGAGACTGTAAAAGAGTTACCTGTGGTAATCTTTCTTGATGATGTAATATTGACACCTAAACTTAAAACATAACTTGTGATTCTCAGCTAAGTGTAACAACATAATGGCACTTGAATATGTTTTGCTAAACATTCCAACATGATAGCAGACTACTAGAAATATCAGCTGAACAATTTATGGAGTATTAATTGAGATTTGTAAAGTGATAATTATGAGCTATGGAATGTTTGGGGTTGTTTTAAGGTACTACTAAGCTCTTTTTGACAATTAGCTAAACCATGTGTACCTGCTTAGCTGTTTTGCTCATGCTAAGTTAATTTGTTTTCCACTTTCTGGTGTGTTTGGCTCTTGGTGTCTAATAGTTTTTTTCCTCTTCACTGGTGAGATTGTTAAAGTACATGGGAAGATGTTATTGTCCGTTGTGATACTGAAAAATCCTATTAATTATTAGTGTTAAGTTACTCAAACAGTTTCATTAGTTATTTTGGCAAAACAATTCCCCAGGGTAAGATATATTTATATAACAAATTCCTCTAAAGCTGAATCAACCATAAATGGATTATGCAAACTTGTTTCCTTTCTTGTAGATAAATTGTTTTACAGCAGTGCTCATTATGAGAAAGTTCTTTGCCCACTGTAGTACTTCATCAGCACAGAATAATCTACAGCTTCAGTTTCAATGGTAAAAAGACACCATTCTTTAATATGAATGTGGCTTTTAATCTTAGCTCAGGATGTTGGTTTTTTTTTTTTTTCTGTCTTATTTAAAAGACAGGCAAAGGATGGCAATTGATAAGCTCATATTCCTTTAACCAAGTTTCTGTAGGCAGCTATGAAGGGAGCAAAGTCCTATTGAAAATGGATGAGCATGATCTGACTGCATGTTAGAGAAAGGAGGAAGGGAAAAAAGGGATCATTTGGTACTTAAGAATTGTGTAAGTTTTAATAAAAGCATTGAAAATATGCAGTGGAGAAATTTGGGTTGATTGAAGACTTCATTTTTTTCTGAAATCAATATTTATACCTTTGTTTTATAATCAAATTCATATTCAGTGCTTTAGTAGTTCATTAATAACACTGGCATTTGAGTGAATATTGAGAGAAGTGCTCAGAGTGTGATGCTACTTCTGGCTGGTTTTGTGGAATGCCTTTACCAGGATTTAGGAGATAGGCTGTTAAACAGTAAGCAAGGACGGTGCCTACATATTTCAAATCCACTCAATGCTGTTTCTGCTAGCAGAAGGATTTGATCTTAATCTTGGGTTACTCATAGTCCACCCAAAACTAAGCCTGTTTGAAATCACGGGTAGCACAAATATTTTGCAGCCTTCGGCTGCTAGGCATTCTTGCTGTCATTTTGGACCACTGGCGTTAGTTTGTAGCAGAGCTGCTGTCTTGAAAGGGAGTAGCAGGAAAATTAGTCAGAGACTTTACCTAATTAGTAGTGATATGAAATACATCTCTTCTGAATAGCACAAGTGTCACTAAAAATCAAACCCAGTACCTTTATATTCCAGTATGGCATTGCAATTCAGCAGAAACTCAGATATATCTTCTTTGAGAATGCTTTTATTGTCCATCAGTCATTTCAGCTTTGGTTTAAATGTTTACTGGCAAACAAACCCATAAAAATTAGTGTTGCTTTCTAAGTTTCTATCCATTGTTTTAGCAGTATTTCCTCCTTCAGGGTTTGTTTGGTTTGGTCTTTGTGATTTTGGCTATGTTTTGAATGTAAGCGTTGTAGTTTGTGGAAGTAGCCTTGATCACAGTCTGAGTGTGTGCTCAGAACCATAGTCTTACCATATTTGGTTCTCTTTGACTGGCAGAAGCAGCCTCTGCTAGTATAATGCTATATTTAGTTTTGAACCAATGATTTTGCTGTTAGAAACCATTGCATCCAATAGAGAAGAAAAATCATTACTATCAGTGGAGAAACAGTAGGTAAATATAAGTGGTTCTTTTACAAAGATAAAAGAAAGAAAAAGCTGTGAGTTTTAATGTTTCTCATACTGATAGCATAAGCAAAAAAAAAAAAAAAAATTCTACTGTATTTCTCTAGAATCAGCAATGAAATACTAGCAAATACATTTTCAGCCTTATTGAATGAGTCCTGGTTGTTTTATCACTATGAACACAACTACTTTTCTTTCTTTGCTTGCTCAAAATTCTGGAAAAGGCAAATAATTTACTTGAATCTCCAGAATTATTATTATTTTTTTTAACCTAACCTAACTATCTGTGCTTTAATTTAGAGAAGTTTTAACCCCTGGAAAGTATTAATCAATATAATTTCTATGTAAATAACTAGTAAAATGAATTATTACACAGGTTCTATTTCATTCAATAGCAAGACTATTCCAAACTTCCATCCTATTCTTTATCATCTTCATGTTTCTGTGAATGACCTTTTCAGCCAAAGAAGGTCCCTACAACATGAGCTCCACCAATTCTATGAAATTCCTTTTTTTTTTTTTTTATTTCATATTTTTTTTTGGTTTTGCAATTTATGCCACTAGTTCTCCAAGTGGCACAGGCATTACTTCCCCTGTCAGGTCATTCAGATTACAGAGATAACCTTTTTGTTTTCATCTTGTGCTGTAAATGTAATAAATCAAATCCTTGCCGAAAGCAAGTTTTGAATTTTATATCATGAAATTTGCATTTCATGCTCTGTTGCTTATTCACAGAAGCCATCCAATCTGAAAAGAAAAATACCACCACATGACTTGTGTAACTAATACAGACAAATGTTTCTAAGCAACTGCCTGAGCAATCTGAAGATCAAAAATTACTCATCTGAGAAACTTGCATATAATGGCAGATAATGTATTTGTTCACAGATTTCAAGGTCTGTTAATGGACAGTTTGTAAACTGAAACAGGGCCAAAAATGTATCAGATGATGAATGCTGCGATTTATTAACCTGTCTCTGAGATAAAGTCAGCATAATAAAGCTATTTAAAACTGAGAAACTGATAACTGTGCTTCACTCCAAAACGGTCAGGGAATGGCAACCAGAACCTTTAGCGCTAAGCTCATAGTTTGATTTTGTTGCAGGGTTACATTCAGACACCAGAGTGAATGGTGCAAAGAAAGTTGAGTAACACAGACTAGAATTAATTTTTTCATATTCCTTGGAAATTCTGCACTTCACAGAAGCAACGTGCTGTGCCTGATCTGATATACACAATGGGTCTTTGGTCGCGTTTTGAAGAACAGCATTTGTACTTGGCATGTGTGAGGACAACTGAAGAAGTCATCTTGCAAATTCATAATGCCATTTAAATACAGTCCAGTTGAGATTCTTCTGGGGCTAGCTGCATGATGGATAATTATGAGGAGCAGAGAGATTTTGCTGATTTAGCTCAAGCTGTGAGAACTCAGGCTTTTACTTCTAGAACTCTCCTGTTTAAATTCCAGTGTGTCAGTAAAGGTAGCAGACATCAGAGGTCTGGCTTTAATGACTTCAGTGACTTTGAGAGCAAGACAATGCTTATAGATAAAAATAAAACTTACAGAACTGCAAAAATATGAAATATGAATAAAAATGTGGAAACTAAGGGGTGGATAATCTGTTTTGGTCAGAGCTCAGGTGTCTGAATGTATCACTTCTTTCCCAGAAAGACAGTAATCAAGAGACTGGAGTTTTTAGATCTGTGGGATATAAATGCTAAAATATTGTAGTTCACTGGAAAATCTCTGGAAGCAATTATTAGAACAATAGTGAATCTGTATCTTCTCTATCCCCTGTGAATGCTTTGAACATCAGACTATTGGTCGCTGTTTGGCCACTCCATCGTAGTCGATAAAGAGCTGTGGAGTGCTCCAACCCTGCTCTGACAGTTTGGAGAGTATTATTTCTTTTTAAAAATCTTGGATGCTGTTTCCCACTGACCTGGGACCCTGAGTAGGTAGCCCATGGCCATTGCTACAAAAACAGGGCAGTAGGAGTAGCAGTAGAGTTGCTGAACAGATGGCATGCAAGGTTGGATCTGTCTTCTGTTGGCCAGGAAACTTGAATAAAACCTGTTTACTTCTTCTTTGTGTAGGTGGTGACTGTTCTCATCCCATGGAGACAGTTAAAAGTCAACAGGTGTGATGTAGTGAATATAAATATTTTTATACTATTATGGCTGCAGGTTGTTAGGGCAAAATGCTCAGTTCCAAACATAGGAATTTTAATGATAAACAGTATTGAACTATCAATGTCGCATTTCATGTGTTGTAAAGCTGTACTCAACTTCAGTTCCAGCAGTTACAATCCAGAAAAAACACCCTTTAAACCACTGTAAACTATAACGCCAGACATTTTAGGCTCTTTTTCCTGAAGTATGTGGCAATTAGTATTGTTAGCAGCTTGATGTTACAGCTCATGAATCATTGATCTGTTCCAGTATAGCAATTAATTTGCTCCTGATTCCTGACAGGTACACTCTTTGAATTTCCTGAACTAGACTTAATTGCCAGCATATGATTAAGGAGAAATGTGAGAATCCACTGAGATCTCCAAGCCTATGTCTGGGTCCATTTTGCATGTTTCACTTGTTTTTCGGAAATATTCCGCAAAAAGGCTGAGCTTTGTATTCTCACCTCAGAATAAACACAGCAAAAGCAAAACAATATTGCTCTTTTTAATTAGAAGTTCTATAGAAGCTGGATCTAAAAGTTAAAAATTTGAGTGAATGATTGGGTTCTTTTAAGTGTCTTGGTAATCATTCTTTTAAAAAAGTTGTTACATTGCATGCAAAGTTTTAGATACCGCTCATCTAAGTCAGAACTTCACTTGCATTCTTTCTTCTTCAGTAATACTCTGTGGGTCTTTGAGACTGTCCAAACTAATTGAAGGTTTAGACCTAAGGGACACTGTCCTCTGAGGTCAATTGGGTCACTGTGGTGGGGACAAAGAATACAGGGTGTGTTCAGATCTTGTATTTTCATCTTTGACAAATGCAGTCAAAGTCCAATCCCTCTCTTCTAGAAATGAGAAGCTGTCCACAAGACACTAGAACACTGTGTCATTATTTGTATCACAGAATAGAATTAAGCTTTTGGTATCAGACAGTTAATTTGTTTGTATTGAAGAGTAAAAATACAGCCCAAGTTGTGAGGTGGATTAATACACTATGATTTCAGCTCTTTGGACTCAGTTAATGCCTGTTAATTAATTTGTTCTCAGTAGCTGGACCAAGTGGTGAAGTGGATTAATGCAGTAACATTTCAGCTCTTTCGACCAAATTTCAAATCCAGCTTGGTGAATGAGGAGTTTTGCTATAGCCTAGATCTAAGTGGGCATTTTGTCTTCATCACAGACTGCCACTTCATTTGTCAGTCTGGCAGCTCCTGTATAGGAAAGCACAAGAATGCCAGCTCTGTAGAGCACCACTATGCCTGCATAGTCGAGCCTAATAGAATATACCCAGGCTGCTTTGTTGTGCAAATCTATGATCTAAATGTAATGCATTCCTGCTTTGCAGTCTTGTGTGATATATTATTTTTGCTAGGAGTCAATTCAGCTCTGATCTAATGGAAAGGAGGAAAGAAAGTGGTGCAGGCTCATGACTGCGACATTACGTCACTTGCAGAAGTGTACCAGCCCTAATGAAAAGTACTGAGACTCCCTCCGAGTTAAACTGCCCTTGATTACTGCAGCAAGAAACAGACTTCTCACTCTTAAAAACAGGGCTTTTGTTTTTCAGCATGAGGAAACTGGCAATTTTTTTGCAATACCTGTGACCAGGTCTCCTATATGTGGAGTGTGCTGTGGAGAGAGTATGTATGATTCATCCGAGTGTGCCCAACAGACTGCACGTGCACAGTTCATGTTGCCAAAATGTACAGGGTATGGTTGTTGGACATACAATCAGTGTCTGCATTGTGATGATTTTAATTTTTTTTCTCTGTGGTCCTCCTTCCCCCCCCCCCCCCCCAGTCTCAAACAAAAGGCTGAATTCCTTATTCCACATCCCCCACCCCACACACATGCTTGAGAATTTCACGTTAGGGGAAAATAAGACAACTTCTTGACAGTCAGGATTAGTGATACATTGTGAGAGAAGGAAGAGATAAAGTTTAATGTGTGTATTTGTCCAACAAGGGGCTTCTCTTTCTGCTGTCCTTCTTGGATTGCTTCTTATACCATGCACATTTTGTTTAAAATGCTACTGTTGTGATTTGACAGTTTATACCTGCCCTGAATTGGCTTGAGTGGCTGCATATTGGGAAGATGGCAGAGGAGGGGAGAAAGGGGTCCTGGGTGTTTTATGGTGGGATTTCACTAGTTCCAGATTGATCTGTGGCATGTATAAATCTGTCTGCTGCAGTACTTCATGCATGTGATGTCAGCTTCCCATGAGAAAGTCAGGGTTTAAAATATGGCATTATGAAGTATTGCTGTTACTTGTCTTGAATGAGTTGAATGAGCTGTACCAGAAGTGTTCCCCAATCTACCATAATTTCAGAAATTTTGTAGTTGGCTGTGTTTTTGGAGGTGAGGTGAAACTGGTTAGCCCATAAAGATGGGTGAAATAGGGAAGCTTTGGTGTGGTAATGCCAAGACAGGTATTACTAAAAAAAAGCATGAGAATATTAAAAATAAACAACCAAAAAAAACCAACCCCAAAAAACCAAGCAACCAAAAAAACTGTAAACAACAACAAAAAACCCACCTACCCCCCAACAACAAAAAACCCCAACCAAACAAAAAACAAAAACAAAACAAAAAAAATCAACATCAACAAAAAGCACACAAAAAACCCCAGAAAACAAACAAATAAACAAAACAAACAAGCAAAAAAACCCCCCAAAACCCAAAAAAACCCCTGAAACGAACACCCCCAACCAGCCCCCCCCACGAAGACGATTCGGAAAAAGAAAAACAACAGAGAAGAGAAAAAAAAAAAAAG
>JANIJG010010843.1:26539-42400 GCA_024611175.1 Megaceryle torquata | reverse complement strand
AAACAAACAAATAAACACAACAAACAAACAAAAAACCCCCCCAAAACCCAAAAAAACCCCTGAAACAAACCCCTCCAACCCCCCCCCCCCCAAAGTATTTCTGGAAACAAAAATGCTAATTGGAAAGAAATTAAAAAAGAATGTAAAGGAATGAATGTGTTCCAAATTAAAACAAGACTTGAAGCATCACACTGTGAGTGCTGGAACAAGAGAAAGTGAGGTAGTGTTTAGGAATGCAGGAGGTGCAGAGGAAGAACAGAAGGATTGTGCAGAGTTCAGAGAAGAATAGCAGGGTAAATAATTTATAGAATTAACTGAGGGGTTGGTTTGTTGAGGAAATGAAGATGATGAAGAAATTGAAGGATAACAGGGAATATGTGACAATAGAACTTAAAATTGTTGGGGGACAGGACTGAGAGGGTTTTAATCATAGTCACTGCTTGGAGGCTTGTAGAGGGTAGGTAGAAATGTGTTTTATGCATCTGTTCAGACATGGGACTGGGACTGCAGCCCCTAGATCCATTAAACAGTATACATGACTTTAACATAGAGTATTATTGCTTTAGGGTATCATGAAATTGCTTTTGTGCAGCACTGTTATAATGTAGTGAATTCCATAGCACTTGAGCAATCCAGAATATGGGTATAAAATGTGTTAATTTTCTCTGTATTCTTAGAGCTGGCTGCCCTGCAGCAAGACGTAGAAAGCTGGTTTTCCAAGGTAGGACAACTTCTGCTAAGAATAGGATTTATTTTACATAAGAAGTAAATTTCCTCTCAGAAATTGTCCTTATATCCCAGAAGTGAAACATGGAACAGCTTGTTTGTGGCTGTTTGCCTTATTCCACCCTTGGAGTGGAAATCAGGGTGTTTTCAACATGTGTGAACCTTCCTGGGGTTAAAGGGAAGCTCTCACATTTTGAGTTCCTCCACTGTAAGTGAAGAATGGAGTCCATTCAGTAGGAATAGTAATAATAAGAGGTTAAGGCTTTGTGTCCATGGTGTGCAATGAGTTTTCCATGTGGCTTTGGTTAATTCTCAAAAGTACTATATTTGTGATAAGCTTTAATTGCTTCAGAAATCTGCTCTGTCTCTGGTACTGTTTTCAATAACAGCTTAGTATCTTACCCAATGGGAGATGCTTTTAATAAAAGAAAAATTAGGCCAAATCTCTGTGTTTTCAAGGTAAATTTTTATTACAGGAAACTTTTTTTAAAGGCTTGTATGTCTTGGCAATTGTATCAGCAAGTGCTTTCATTATTTACACTACATTTATTCAAGGTGCTGAAGGTTTTTGGACATCTTTAAGAATTCTGATTTTTTTTTTTTTCTGGCATGCTGTAAAAGCAGTCTGGTTTTGTTTGCTTTGCAACCAGTGTAAGCACAGTGGAGATGGGGAGAAGGGTATTTTTAATGGTAATAATTGATGCAGCATTAGTGTATCCTGGTGAAGACAAGAGGCATAAGGTCAGCTGTTGTCTTTTTCTGTAAGCCTGTATTTGCAATGCTGTTTGACAGATGCAGTCAGAGCGTGTTCAGTTGTTTGTGTATAAGGGATACCTCATTATATTTTATGAGCAGTGTGCAACAATGCGAGATCTCCTGAAAGTGGGGGTGACTCACATATGGTTCAAACCAGAAATAATACTGAATGATGACAAGAAAAATCTGAAATGTTAATTTAAAAATGAAAAGGCACTTGGTTGTCATTTCTGTATTATTCTCAAAATGGGCAACTCCCATGGTTAATGTGTACAAAAGGAAAGTTAATGATATTTAGTTCATTATCATCTTAGAAGAACTTTTCCCTGACTCAGAATAAGGCAAATGTGAAGATGAATGAAACTTGTACTTGAATAGAATCAGGACTTTTCCATCACAAAAAATACTGCAAAGGTTCAGGGCAATAGTGGAATTTATCACTTCACAAACAAAAGTTTGGAGTTTTCTCCACGACAGCTGACATTTTGTAACATAAGCAGTGCAAAAATACTTTAGAATAAATTAGCATTAAAATTGTTACGATTTACACATGACCAAATGATCCACATAAGTATAAAGTTTTTCCTAATGCTTTGTTGACTCTTCTAAAGATAAAAGGAATCTCCACCTTATAAAAATATGTATAGCACAGCTCACTGAATGGCACAGTAGCAAAGCTGTAGTCTGAGATCACCAAGTGTCTGTGAAGTTAAGGGTATATCATTTAGGAAGTCTAAGGATTTGCCTCTCTATTTATGTAACAATTATAATAATAGAAACACCCAGCATAATTAAATCGAGTTCCACCAGCAAGTTCCATTACCCAGATGTTATAGCTGACCATGCTTCACAAGGCTGGGAGTTTATGTGCTCTGAAATACCCGATTCCCCTTAGCATGCTAGATTTTAGCTGGATTTGTTCTTCTAAAGTACACAATGTGATTTTTAGGGTGACATTTACAGGCATTGAGTACAGACTACTTTTGAGCAGATGTTTGTGCGTATACCATTGACCTTTACAATTCTTAATTTTATTCATTGACTTAATTATTTGTTTAAACAGTTGTGCTTTAACTTACAAGGAAAATTCCAGCCCATTTCTTAAATTTTCACATTATTAACACCATGAGCAAATATTTTGCTGTTTTGACATGTTTTAGAAATCATTATGTGGTGATAACAATATTCCAATGATAGAAATAACATACAGAAAGCAATGAAGTATTACAGCAGAATTGTGACATTTCAGCTGAGAATTACATTAAAAATTATCTCAAATTTATCTGCATGCGGTTTTAGTTTTCAGTCATATGTAGTGATATTTTTTAGGAAGACTGATATATCTCTGAATACCACATCCCATTTGCTATTTTGGAGGAATTGCAATAATTTAGATATTTTTTTTTTGTATTTGAGACTGACCCCACTTTATATTATTTAGCTTCATTTATAAGAACAACTAAATGGCAAGAAACTCAACCACTTTTCTGGTCAATATAGTAGATACAGATTGGCATTCCAGTGATGTTTCCAACCCTTATTGTGACAAATTGATATCAGTATTCAGCCACCTTATTCCCATGACATGTTCTAATGAAATTTTCTTTGCCAAGAGTAATGGTGCCTGCTCCTAGATAGTGACTAGGCCATTCATTCAAATATTCAAGTACTGAAATGCTCCCAAGAACCCCTGGTAAAGAGAAATAGAACCAAAATGGAGTGGAGGGTTCTCAAGGGATCAAGGGAAATTACAGTTTGTGTAGCATCATAGTTTGGGCAGACTGGCATCTTTCAATAAAAGCCTAACCTAAGTGGTGGGAAAATGAAGTGGTTGCGTTTGTCGATTGTTTAATGTGAATTGGGGAATCAAGCATTGTTGCCAGTGAATCAGCATATTGGGTCCTGAACTATTGTACCAATTCTGTGTTGAGAAAGGGAATTTAATGAAGTAAAAAATAGGGTGCAAAAGCTGGTTATGAAATTGTGGACAGTGAAATGATAGCTAGATTCTGATCAGGTAATCCAATGTCCATGAAAATGGCAGCTGAAAGATAGTGATCATGGGTGTGATGTTGTAGTTAAATATTAAAAGTTATGAACTTGGTAGGATTTATCTCCTACCATTTTGGTTTAAAAAAAAAAAAAAAAAATCAATCACAATCTCAAAATTTTTATTTTTGATGCACTTTTCTCCAGAAAGGTATATATTTATTGTAATATATTTATTATGGATGTTTCTGGACACACATCTTAGGTTTCTGTTTGTTGCCTGGACTGCCAGCTCCAGACCCTGGCACAAATACTTTCTGGAGTCATGGCTGCTACAAAGACATGGTAGATACTACAGTCTTTGATCAGCTGGTTCCAGCAAAGATGGTGGAAAATGCCCTTGTGGATTTAATTTCTGTCAAAAGAGGACTCTTGCTAAAATGCTAGCCTGGTATTGTAAGAAAATTTAAAACAAAATTACCATCTCTGTCTGGAGTAATTTCCTATCCTTTATCTAAGTTGCTTCTTCAAGAATTTAAATAGGTGAATTCAGGAAAACATTATTATTTATGCAATACATCCACCCATGAATGAGAATCTTTTCAGTGTTTGAACTGTTGAATCTTATGCTAAGTGCAAATATGATTTTGGATTCCTTGGCTTCTGTCCTATATACTGGTTGAGTATCACACCATTAGTTGCAGCTGCTTGGCATTAAGCAAAATGTTCTTTCTTTTCCCCTGTCCTTTAAAAATGGGAAAATCATTATGATAACCACAGACAGCAGCGAATTCTTAAATATGTTGGTGAGCTACTCTTGACCTTTTCTTCCTTTCTGTTTACCTGCATTCTATAGTAAGGCTTTTGGCTACACATTGAATCAGTCACACTGCTGTTAGACACCAGGGGATGATGAGAGAAATAATCATGAACAAATCACTATTTAAAGCCCAGCAGTGAACCAGAGAGAAATCATCATGGAGAAATCAATATTTAAAAATCAGCATACTTAGAGAAGTGCTCACGTTTCTGTGCCCAATCTGTAGAAGCTTTCCTCTTATGCAACAAACTAGTAATGCTTAGAAACAACACCAAACAAACAAATAATACTACTTTTCCTTTGTTTCTTTGTTTATTCTGAAGTCCTGCTTGGAAATCTGGAGTGGAAGGCCTTAAATCTTACCACCCTGCTGCTTTCCTTTAAAACTTCACTTTGTATTAATGATAGAGGTGTTGACACATTGAATTCAGTTTGGTGTTTTATGCCATTTGTGGACCTTCTGTGAAAGTGTAAGGATAACCTGTCATGAGAAAGTGATAAATTGATTGATTAGGGGTCTATGACTACCAAAGTTGGGAGATTTAGATATTGAACAATCTGAAAATCCCTTTTTTTCCTCAAACTGAAATAGAAAGAAACATGAAACATTCAAGGTCAGGTTGACTGTGGCTTTGAGCAACAACCTGATCTAGTTGAAGTTGTCCCTGCTTATTGCAGAGGGGTTGGACTAGATGACCTTTAAAGGTCCCTTCCAACCCAAACCCTTCTATGATTCTATGATACAAAGACATCTAAATCTGAATAAATGTCTTGCTCGTTTCCAAAGAGCATGCACCTGGGAGTTCTTCCTTACATTTTCATGAGCTGAAGGGCAACCATGAAGGTAGGAGTTAGCACAAGTGAGAATTGTCATCAGTTGAGCACCACTGCTGCTGAGCTAAAGAACCGATATTTACTTTTAGACATACTGGTAATCACTTTTACTCTCTTTAGAAATGTCACAGACACATGCCAGCCAAACTGTCTGCTGTGTTTACAGTGTAAGTGATCTTGAAAGCTCACTGCTCTGTGCATTTGCTTTTGGACAGAATTCATCTCTTTCCTTTTTATTTGACACTTCAAATATTTTTATCTTGAACTTTCTCATGAATTTTTATTAAGGAAAATTCTTTTGGGAGAGGAATTGAAAGACAAAAATAGGGACCCAAGTGGCCTTCAGACTGAAAGATTAGAGAGAAGTGGCAAAGCCTTTGGGAGAGATGGGAACTTGTATCAGGGTGAGCCTCAAAAAGTTACGAAAATTGCCAAAATTTGAGAAGGGATTCTCTGTGCGGGTCCCGCTGCTCTTTGACTTCACCATGACTAAAGTGAACCGTTGAAGACTTGAGTTTCCCTTGCTGCTGTTTGTCAAGTTTACAATGTGATGCTAAAGCTACTAGTAGAGGTAGAGCAGTGATGATAGACTCATTAGATGGGAGACACCTATGCATGTGGCAGCAGGACCAGCCTGTAGAGTTCTTGACTTGATGGGCATTTGGATCATGACACCAAGAAAATTCATTCGGCTTTACAGATTTATAAAAGTACAGCCTAGGGCTGGAACACTCCTTATGTAGCAGCTAGTAAAACAACACCATGGATTCCAGAACTATCTGAGAAACTTAGGTTTTTGAAGTTTCTGCATTAAGAGAGCAGAGAAGAGTGTTATCTGCAGGATGTAACTACCTTACTGAAATTAGACATTCAATTCAGCTTATGATTTCTTTTATAAAACTGTCATGACAACCTGAATGAGTAGTAGTGATCTAAATCTTTTTCAGTTACACAGTTTCCAACCCAGTACAAATTTATGTGTTGTTTTGGTTTAGTTGGTTTGGTTTTTGTTTTTCCAGTAAGGGACCTGGATCAAGAGGAGAGTTTTGGGAGATGGAGACAGGCTGGTTTTGACCTTGGTAGTACCTGTTCTTGGAGAAGAGAGTTGCAGAGAGCATAGGAGGAAGCAAAAGGAAGAGGGTAGTGTCTGGGAAACCGCAGCTCATGCAGAGAGAGCACTGAGAGGATCAGAGGGAAAAGGGGAGGGAAGGCAAAGGTGTGGTGGACAGAGTTTTCCAGGGGCCAGAGGCCACTGTGAAGAGTTTGCTGTAGCTTATAAAGTGCTAAATTGCCTGAAGCTCAGCTAGAACTAAATACTCCCGAAAATGCAGTAGAAAAAAGACTTGGGTACGAGCTACTCCTGTTCTTTCTGATACAGTAGTGTGAAGTTTTCTAAGTAAAAAAACCCAAACAACTCAAAACACCAAACACTAAAAAAACTCTACTACCTGATATTCCAAGGTACATCTGGGTTTGATGTCTATTTTTATTTTTAAGTTACAAGCTTCTGTTTTTTTTGAGAGTTTATCTAGGGACAGTCTTAGCAAATTCAGCTCTAAATTCTGTTTGATTAAAAGTCTGGACTAAGAAGCGACCAAGTACACATGTGACTTGAGAAAGAAAAATTATGCAAGACATTTAAAGTGTGGCTTTTTACAGGTCTCATACAAGTATTTGAGGTAAGCCAGTCCTTGTTTTAGATTTATGATTTAAGCAGCTATCAGATTAGAACAGTAGATGCACTTGCTTAGGTTTAAAAGTAGTCTACAGGAATACAAAAATCAATATGTCCTGCCTACTGTCACTGAAATAAGTGCAGTAACCTGACAGATTTAAATAAACAGCTTGATATGTTCTCACTAATTGCTGGAAAACATAATACAAAATTTAGAATGTGATAATTCATGTTAATTTTGCCTAAAGATGCAGGGAACAGAAATAGCAAATGAATTTTATCTTTTAATGTCTTTTCTAATTTGTCTTTTTCTAGGAAATCTTTAAGACAGAAGGCAACCTTGGAATTCCAAGACAAAAAAGGGCTATTTTGGCAACTCCAATATTAATTCCTGAAAATCAAAGACCACCGTTCCCCAGATCTGTTGGCAAGGTAAGTCAACAAAGACTGGATCAGATTTTGATATTAAGTAATTGATCTCTTTCTCTTAAATTGTGTAATGCCTGTCATCTTGGTAGTAACATCCCAGAAAAAATTAAGAAACACAAAACTGAACGGAAAAGATTGTAGTTGTGTTGGGTTTTTTTTTCCTCTATATTATGTAGATGGATGAAAATGGCTTTGTATTTGTGGCAGACTTTAAGAGTCTGGTCTAAATCATGGTAAAAAGCATTAATTAGAGCTGTATGTTTTCATGCTGCTGCTGTTGGTAGTAGAGGTTGATGCCTACCTGGGTGTCTGTGTGTTAGACTGGGGCTGACATCCAGGCCAGGCATGTTAAGAATAATATCCTACTGTGTAGTGTGGTTTATCTTGTTCCAAGACCTAGAAGGAATTTTTAAGTAATAACTTACATGTTTTACTCACTCCTTAGTTAATTTCTAATGTCCAACAAGAAAATAAGTCTTTGTGGACTTAATTTTTAATTGTTTACAAAGGTCTGACAAAGAAGTGGAAAGTTTTTCTTACCTCTGCAGAGGCAACCAGAGTTCTAGCAGCAACTTTTCCAGAACTTCAAATATGCGGCCTGGATATACAAAAATCATTAAACTAAAATACCAATGATTGTTCAAATGGTCACTTATGCATTAGAAGTTGTAACTGGGACTCCTGTGCATTGCTCTGACCATCATAGGTGGTCATGACATGACAGCCTATACAACTGTGAAGTCTTCTCCTAACTCCCACTGATACGATTTCTGGAGCTGAATGTACAGCTTGAGGGAGGAATTTTCCTCTATGATCAATGTGCAATTTAGCTGGCTGGCACCTAATTGGTTATTTTACTAATTAGGAGAGTTTGTATTCCCATCAGTAAAAAGAAAGAATAATCTATGAAGTTTTCATTTTGTTCCCCTTTCCCCATCAATAATTTATACCAATCTCATAAATTTCTCTTAAGTTTTTATGTCTTTCTGAAGGATTTTTTTAACATGTCCTAAACTTTCTATAGCCGTTTCTGAGTTTTTCCCTTCATGTTTCAGTGTTTGAGAATGAATGATCAATAACTTAAGTAAATATTGGTTAGTATGTTAGTGATGGTTGATTTTTAAGACTTATGATGAGCAATTTGAAAGCAGTGGGAGAATTAACAATGTTAGTTATACACAGATCTATAGTTTTGGGGTTTTTTTTTATTGAATTATTTTTCCCTGCCCCCTTCCACACCTGCTGCTTGTGAACAATGAATTTTTGGATCAGAGGCAGTCTGAGTTGCTCTCTAGAAGTACATTAAATATTTTTATTAGGACTTCAGGATGCTAGTCCTGGTAACATAGGCTTCTTAATCAGAATGAGATGAATTGGGTCCTATTTGTATTTAAACATTTTCCTGTCATCTGGATTTGTTACCACTCCTGAAATGCTAGTTAAGGATCACAAGTGCATTAGATGAAGTACAAAGACAGAAATTGAAAGTTATCTGGCAGTCTGTTTTTTCAAAGGCCCTAAGATACCTCTCCTCAACTGATGTTTAAACTACAGGAACTGCTAATGATCAGCAGCTTTAAAATATTTTGAGCTGTCATGAGTTTTGAAAGTCTTTAAGTATATGTATTTTTTTTCGGTATATTTCTAATGTAGGTATTTACACATAAGTATTTTGGCTATAGTCTGTTGCAAGTAGTAGCAGAGAGTGTGTATGTGTCAAGCGAGACAAAAATCAACGTTTAACAGAGCTTAAATAAAGAGGCTTGGAGCATCAGACATACTGATGAGAGTCTGTTGCTCCCTAACTAAAAAATTCAGTAGGAGTCAATGCTTAAAATAAAAGCAATTCTTTCAGGTCTGTTTCATGTTACAAATCTTCATAAGGTAGGCCATGAAGTCTTCAGAAATAGAATAGTCTAGAGAGCCTTAGACACTCAATTTATGTACTTGTTTCAGATCCTGCACACACTGTAGAAAAAGTTGATCATCTGTCTAATTTAATTTTAGATGTTTATTATGAACTGTACATAGCTTCACGAAATTGCAAAAATCCATTTAGTTGCTGGCTTCTGTGAGGCATGAGAAATACATTTCCTCTTCCACAGTATTTTGGAGTTTATCTTCAGAAGCCTCAACAGGGCACTCCATGGACTGATGGATTATGGTTTCTGACATGCATGAATTTCTCTTGAACTTAAACTTTTCCACCACTGGTTTGTTGTAGTTGCTGTGAAGTGACATTGCAGATGTATTTAGTAGCTGTGATTTCTATAGTGTTTTGGGAACAGAGAAAGGATAATTTCCTTGTTATGATAGTATTTTAAAAATAAGAAGGAAGAAAGGAAAGCGGATTCTGGATTGAACTTCTGCCATGTAGGTGCCAGCAGTCAGGGCTCAGGACTTGTGTAGATTTTCTGTGAGGGGAACAGCAGAGTTTGTCTCGTATGACAGGGAATTGCAGGGACTCACCCACTCAGTGCCATGAGCAGTGTCTTTCTGAGCTCCTCTGTGATGGGTGTTCCTTGTCCAATCTCTGTGAGAGTGAATCATGGGGCAGGTTATACTGTATTCAGACAGAGCAATAAAATAATTTAGGAACAAGAAATTCCAATACAGTAAGGAGGAGGGTGAGGGAGGAAAAATAATGTGTAAAATAATTCCAATTTGTGTTTTGCTTTAATCTTTGTTACTGCAGAGTTACATTTTCTGCTCATCAGAATGTGAAGCTTTCCTGACTGAATGAAATATAGGAGAGTGATAATTTCAGATATGACTTGTTCTCTTTGATAGCATCATGTGGTCCAGTTTGGGTGTCCACATAAAGTTAGGTTTCCAGTTGTATCCAAAGTATGTTATTTTCCCCTTATTTCACCTGCTTTCAGAAGTTCCCACTGTAGTTTATTCCTCTGTCCTGACTGCCTTCTGCTTTCCAACCTGTTGCCTGGAAATGCAGAAGGTTGTTTGGAAGTGATCACAGCAGCCACCAAGGACTGGTGTGCATCTTTTGCTTATACTTGATGCTGTGCAGACCCAGGTCACTGCTAAATCTTGTGCACCATATTGGGGGTGTAGAAAGGCCACACCTTCAGGTGAGGAGTGGCCAGGACATGTGACCCAAACTGACCAGTGAGGAATTCCATCCCCTGTATGTCATATTCATTAGAAAGCTGAGGGATCATAAGGGTCAAGCTCCTTCTTCAATGGCCATTGTCCAGGAAGGATTTTGTCTATTCTACCTCCAGCATGTTCCTGAAACCATTTCCAGAATTCAGCTCTGACTCTATTTCCCATCTGCCTCTGAGTGGTTTATTAATATATGTCAGGAAGAAGATACTGCACTGGACAAGTGAAAAAAAAATGGTTTGTTTTAATTAATTACAAAAATTCAAATTAGTATTTAGCTTAACAAGGAAATACATGTGTCGAGCCTGTTCTCTGTGCTGTTACTGGCTTTCCAGCATACCCACTTAGGAATTAGATTATTGCCTTGCCATTTGCACACCCTTCATTAGGGTACATCTTAATTAAATAACTATCATAGACGTGCTGTGCTTGTAGGTAGAGGAATCTCACCTTTTAGCAAAATTTAAGCTTTTGCATATTATCCTTCAGTCCCGAGGGAAAAGTGAGACAAAAATATTTTAATACAATCTTGGTAATATGGGCCTTTGTGACCAGATGGCCCAGGCTACAACTGTTGACTCTTATTGATGTGTTTTGTTTAGCTCTTGCTGATATAGCGCAGGGATACGATATTCAATTTTCAGTCTCTTGCCATATGTTACTTTTCCAGTTTATTTGTCCATATCAAGTCAAATGAAGTACAAAACAGTGGGATGCAGGATTATCTTGTAATTATTGTGATAGGTTATTCACCACTATGCTATGGAAATGTTTTCTAAGACTAACTTAAGAGTGGTGTTTCTATGCAGCTCTTTGATGATAATCTCCAGACACAAACTGTGATGATGAACTGCATGATGATACTTTTTGAAGTTTAATCCTCACACTACTGCAGAGCTCAAAGTGCAGGAAGGTATTTGTGGAAACAGCCAACAAGCTCCAGCTCTTCTTCCAGACGTTAGGAGGGAAGGACATTGGCAAAGGGAGAGTGTTTTAGTATAGGCTCAAAGGATTTCCTATGGATTTTGTTGATGGAAATATGATGAGTCCATGATTCTGTTTCTTAATTTGAAGGAATCGTCCCTCATAAAAATGAGTATTTTAGCTGTTGATACAGAATATCTGGAAATAAGGAGTGGCCTGTTAAAAACCGGCAGGACTTTTTATGCTCGGTAAAGGCCAGAAGATGGAAAGAGTTACACAGGAGACTTTGTAGGAAACTGCTGAATGAAAAAAAAGCAAAACCTAATTTTTTGCCAGTAAAATAAATTTTTTTTTTCTTTGTTACTTGGACATTTTGTCTTTTTGGAAGAAGAGGGTGTTTGTTCAGATACTTTTCATCAGATACTGTGTGTGTACTCTGTGTCTCTGATCTGGACTGGTGAAAAGTTTGCTGCCTAATGACTATTAGATGTCAGGACTGACCTAAACAAAAGCTTAAAAGTGGTGCAGGTTAGTAAACAGGATAGAAATTTTTAAGATCTATAAGAAAGTGGTTTGTTTTGTTGTTTTTTTTCCTATTCTCTGAACTGTGAATTTAAGGCAGAGAAAACACAGCTTGTCTGTTAATGCATCAATAGAAAAAAACAAAAACCAAAACAAAAAAAACCTTAAGAGGAGCAGAAACTGAAGATAACTGGATGGAAAAGCTGCTGGAAGCTTCTTATTTGTGAGTGGCTATCTAATTGAGGCTATTTATATATGATAAATTATATGCTTCACACCAGAGAAGTGTTAAGTACTAAAGATGCAGCTGGGAAAAAATGCCAAACTTCATGGAAAAAGTTTGAAAAGAAGGTGATAGAAGTTTCAAGAGGATGGAGCTACAAGTGGGTCTGAGGTCTACGGGAAAAATGCACTGGATTTTTAAAAATTATTTAATATCCATTTGGTTGTTTTCAAATCATTGCTTCATCAAATGCAATATCAGGCTGTTCCAAAGAATATGCTCAGAAAGGGGAGCTGGTCATCAACAAGAATTCTGACTTGTTCAGAAGGCAAGAATGACAGTTGAAAAAGTGGTACCATCAGGGAGATGTTGGAATGATTGGCTGCTGGGAAGCACTGCAGAGTGAGGATCATTTTCGGAGAGTAGACGGAATTACTCAGGTACAAGAAATTCTGTTTTCTCACATCAAGGTCTGATGGCATATAAGGACAACACTGTGCTAAAGTATGTCTATCATTCTATGCAGGAAAAGACACATTCACAGATAAGGATATATAAACACAAGCAGCAAAGAAAGACTGGTAGAAAGATGTACAGAAAAGGAGGGGTGGTGGTGGTGGAAGAGTTGTTACTGATGAATAGCATTTAAGCAATAATCACAGTCTTAATAAAGTTATTTCTAATCCATCAAGAATAAAGATTGGGATTAGAGAAAATCAAATTATGGTACTAGTACAGTAAGAGTGGGCAGAAATTTATATAAACTCCATTTGTTCAGCATAGCACAGTAAGTGTTTTCTGCAAATCCAGAGTGTAATAATTTAAGAGAAAGGAATACACTGGTGTAATAACTAATGGATATAAATTTTGGCATAAGATTAGAAGAAAAGTTTCTAGTCCCCAGAGAAGAGGAATTGATTTCCAGCAGAAGTACTGAGGAGGGAATACAAAGTTTGATAAATATGCAGTCACAGTTGCATAATACAGCTGCTTCTGATCCTGAAAGAACAGACACCCAGTGGTTTCTTGCTATTCTAGTACTTCTTGAAAACGTGTGATACCCTGCTGAGTTGGATGTGAACGGACCATTGGAGATGTCAGACTTTAACATCAGATCAAATTCATGGCTTGCATGAAGGAATGGCACTCTTCTGACCTTCATGGAAAAATAGCAACCTACCTCAGCAATGCATGTAATGAAATGAACAGCACTCCATTAAATTAAAGGGCTTTCGATGCAAGTACATGAATTATTAGGCTACAGCATATTAATTTTCATTAAAGGATATGTATTTGATGTCCTAACAAACCATTAAGTGAAAACAGCACTCCAAATTTATCTCTTTTTCTGGAAGGTCTCTTCATATTCCCCACCCCCCGCCCCCCCTTTTTTTTTTTTAATATTTATAGTCACATAAATGTATTCTGCTGGAATTGTTTGTTCTCTTTAACAGAATTTTAATGAAGATCTTGTTAAAATACTCCTGTGTACTTAAGATCCTGTTTACTTAAGATTACTGAAGAATCTCACTTGAGCACCAAATTCCTTGGAATACTGGAAAATAATAGGAATTTGCCATTCTTTTTCAATGTTTGGGGTAGTTAATAAAAGTAAAAGACTTTTTAAACATTTAAGGAATTCTTTCTAAGCTAGTTACTGTGGTTACAAGTTTATTGGAGATAAAGCAGCTATATGGCAATCACGGAATTAAATTTTCTGCCCAACATTTAAATATCCAGTTCCTAAGTTCCTGCTCATAAGAAATCATGCTAATGAACATAAATAGTGCACCAAACAGAAGAGACTTTTTTTCTCTGAAGCTGTTCAGCAAAGCATCATACATTTTAACTGGCACATTGTTTGTTTTCATTTTGATCTTAGAAACTGATATCTTAAACTGTGCTGCAGATGAAGGTAGATGGGGAAAAAGTTTGTCCCTGATGGTAAATTACCTGTGTAAGTAAACTAAGATGAAGTAAAAACCTGTCAGCTAATTTTTCGTTGACTATCTAATTGAATTTTAGACTCAGGTTTAAGGAAAATATTTGGATTAGTTTTAGATGCAACAACTATTTTAATCTAATGATGTTAGACACCTTTCCACAATGTTGTGGTGGTTTTTTTTCCCTTAAATAGTTAATTATAGTCATTGCAAAAACCAAAAGAATCTTTCCAAAACTCCAGGCCTGTTCCAGCATCATCGACCCAAATAAAACCCCTGGCTCATGTTTAATGAATTACATGTAAAGTATGATTCTGTACCTGAATGTACTATGAATGGAGAGTGCCATTGACAGAAATCCCCTTCTGGGATGCAGGGTAATACTTAAACTGCCATTCTCTAACTCAGTTCCCTGTGTTTTTAATGAAACTTTTTTTTTTTTTTTTGGTTAACTTTCATCTTTACAATCTTCCAAGATGATTCTGTGTCCTGAGTTGACTAATGGAAAGTGTTTTGCTGTCCACTTCAACTTGTCTCTGTCTTGGTTTAATACAGTTGTTTGAAATAACCACTCAATCTGTCCATCTTAAAAAAGCCATTTTCTTATTGAATGTATATTTTGAGGAAAACTTTGATCTCTGCATTATTAGTAGGGCCAAATTTTAACCTTAACAAGATGTAGGGCCTAATTCTGTAATCTCAGATTGGTAAAACACGGTATTTGGTTCCAGGATTTCTGTTTGCTTGGTACCTTTAGTAAAATTTCTTCTACAAATCTACTTCCAGTAACACTTTCTCCTAAAGTACAGTGACAAACACAACAGCCTTCTCCAACATTACTGAGCAGTGTGCTGGGTTAATGTATTACTAGAATGAAAATGAGATCAGAAGAATATAGAAGTCAGTGGAGAGAACGTGACCATAGAGCTTCCTTTAAATCAATTAAGATATTTATTTGATAGCTCGGAATTGATTCATACTGCCTCAGATGTGATCTGTTATCTGAACACTATGCCTTCTCCAACCAATCATTTTCCTGACTCATTCCAAATTATTCCTTTTGTTTTCCTATTATGCAGAATCCGTTGTTAGCAAGCATATAGTGTAATATAAATCAATATCCAAATGAATGACATTTTAGAAAGAAAAATAACTTATCCCTGCCAACTTACAAACTAAATACTGTCATACTGTCAACCTTGGTACTTCCATTAATTAAAGACTGTATTAAAGGTATTTTGCAGACTGGACTGGCAACAAATTTGATATAATTTGCTGTGGCTTGTTGAAGTGGTATTAAAAAAAAGACAGTTGGCAGAGTATTTCCATAAGGAAAAATGTATTACCTACAGTTCATGCTTAAGGTGGAGTAAAGAGCTGTCACTCAAGGAACAGTAGAATTTTCTTCCTTGTAAATACTGGATCTCTTAAATGTTTATTAACTAATTTTAACTTTTCTGTGGTTTGCTCTTGTTTTTATCATGCATGGATGAGTCATCTTTTGATTGTTTTTTTCTCATTTAGAGAATGAGAGTAGTTACCTTTAGAGTAATGTATGGTAGCAGAACAATAGGGTAGGTGTAAGAATAGGATGTTAGTATCTATAGTGACAGCTGTGGTGTAATTCAACAAATAACAGCTTCTCTAGGAGAATCTTATGGGCCACAGAGTGTCAGAGGCCTTACTGACATCCAAGTAGAACATATCCACTGGTCTCCTATCATCTACCAGGCTAGTCATTTCACTGTGAAAGTTGATCAAGCATGACTTTCATTTGGTGAATCCATGCTAATTGACAATCTGATGTCTTTTGTCATAGTGAGTAATACATCACTCTGAAGTAAATTTTGCTCTACTGACCTATTTTTCTTTCACGGTCAAATATATAAAAATATTA
>JANIJG010010843.1:4458-25032 GCA_024611175.1 Megaceryle torquata | reverse complement strand
CTATATGCAGGATTCTAATTATTTCTTTGTAATCAATGATCCATTGTTAAACTAAAATTTTCAATTACAGAAACGTCCTATTTCCTTCCAAACTAGAACCTTCTAGTTTGACCACTGCACTTCCTTTAAAATCATTCAAAAAGAGGAAAAAATCACTTTTTGCCACTGAAACATTGCTTAAGCAAAAGCAAGTTTTGGCTGAACCTGCATTCCTATCTTCTGTAATTAAAGTAGCAAGAGCATTGATTTTTGGTTTGACCATCAGATTCTTTAAATTTTCTAAGGCTATTTATGGAGCCATGCTAATTATTGAAATTTGTATATTTGGGATTTAAATCATGCCCTCCATACTGTGTTTATATAGACATACATACTTGGAGATGCATAGCAACAAATGAGTACAGGTTTGTACACATATACCCAGACTTCCATGAACTCTCTTCTTGGTCGATGCCATTGACTTTATATGTGCTTTTTCTTCCATTTTAATCTATAAGATGCTGCTGTGAGTACATATTGCTTCTACTGAAAAGTCTCCCAATTTCATCTGCTCTTATGTCAACATGTATCAGTTGCATTGTTGTTCTTCCATATCTTATTTTTCCTTATGTTACTATCTGTCTCTTATTTCTGAAGAATAGGTGAATAGCATGAGATAAATATTTATACAAATTCTATCTAAGAACTGAAATGGCTGATAAAATATTTGCACAATTTTGCCTGCACATTATTTTAGCAATTTTATTTAGCTTGAGTTGCAGTTTAAGCTGATATGTAACACTCTTTATAAGCTTGTCCTCATCACTCAGCACTTTCATGGAGTGGCAGTCTGTTTGTTAAGCACACACTAAAGCATTTTACTGTATCATTGTACAATGATGTCTGAACTTAAGCACATTGAAGCTAAGAGAAATTCTGCCATCAAAGTGGGAAAGGACTTTTGATCAGGCCAACTATCTTAGGAGATTGTAGGGAGGGGAAAGAATGCTTGAAGGAAGAACTAAGCTGATCATGTATGTATCAGGTTATGCTTTATTTCACTACATTTATAGAGAAAATGATTCAAGTACATTTGGAAAATAGGATTTTCATCAAGGTTCAAATTCATCTCTTTTTTGATATCACAAGTATTGCACTGCTTCAGAAGTTTTTCTTTTCATTTTCACAATGCATGCACGAAACTATTAAGCTTACGTTTTCAACTGAGCTTGCTGGAGATGAGAATGGATTTTGATAATAGAAATCTGTACAACAATGAAGTCCAGAAATTGAAAGTAGTAGTGATCCCTATAATCCAATAACATGTGTCTTAATATATTTTTTTAAAACTTATTATAGTTTTTTACTTATTAGAATTGCAAAAAGAAATGGGGAAATGTGGATGTAGCTGAGTGTGGCTACAATTTGAATTCAGAGGTTATGTTAATTTAATAGAAATTCATGTTCAAACCTGATCTACAATATATTACAACTATTTTCACGAGCAATTGAAGTGATGGAGATGGGTTTGCTAGAAATATTAGTTTACTGAAACAAGCCTATGTCCTTTTATCTGTGATAACACTTCAAGCACAGTGACCCTAAATCATCCCACGGTGACCTCAGCACCACTGCTGTTATTTTCTAGTTTCTGGCATTTCAAACTGGGATAAAAGAGACCGCACATCCTGGAGCTACTACTAGCGTGACTGGGCAATGAATATACATCTGCAAAGTGGAAACTTCCTTTCTTTCTGTCTCTGCATGTCTTAGTAGCTCTTTTCACTTTGTATTTCTGTAAGTTTCATGAAACTTCCAGGAACTATCTGTCTTGGATTTTTTTGGAGATCAGACTTGACTGAAACTAGCCAATAGGCTTAAAATTATTAGAAAACATAGTCACTTAAATGCTGTTTGTTTTAGGAGACCAGACTAAAGAAACAGGTGTTTAGCATAAAAGCCTTTCCTAACAGATTATTTTTTTACTTGACAAACAAGCCCTTAAATGTCACTGAAGAAGCTATTGTTCCTTGTAGGGTTGGAATAATGGTTAAATCAGGCATATTCAAAGAGCAATGTCTGCAAGGGGGAACTCACTAATTAAAGGAAAAACTATAAGTATCTATATGAATTTTATCACCAATAAAACTTAATGAACAATACAGGGCATGCTGAAATTGTGTAAATAGGAAAACATAATAAATCAACTTCATCCATTATTGCTGTGCTGTTGGGCTTTCTAATCTGAATTTGCTAAGGGTCACTGGAACATGAAAATTAATTTGAATTAATAGACTCTATTATACACAGATTATGTTTTTTTAAAAGTCATATAGTACCATAACTGAAATTTATTAATATTCTTGTAAGAATCTTAGAGTATTTGTTGTTTCATAAATGATCTCATTTGGAAAAAAAAAACAACCCCACAAAAACAAAACAAAAGCAAAACACATCCATGATACAGTCAATAATGGTTTGGACAAGAAAGTGTAATTATCTGTTAATGAGAAATCTTAAAAAACGGGCATATTGTTTCCTTTAGGGAATGGCTGATGAAGGATGGTCTTTGTAAGTAGTAGAAAATTGATTGTACTTTGCTTTCTAAGATTCCACAAAAAATAATTATTTAAAAACTCTTCAGATAAAAACATACAGATGTAGTTCACTGTCACCTGCTATGAGCTCTGAACATGCTGGCCACTGAACGTGACTTCTGGTTGTTTTTCTTGCTTACAAGAAAATAGGCTTTGACCATATTTCATTATGTTGATGTCTTTCTCATCCTGAACAGCCTTTTAATTCCAGAAACAAATTAAGCACATGTTCACTAATCATAACCTATGTGTACACACGTATGTATATAACCTAGAGCAGATGAAGGCTGGTACAGTGCATTCTAGTGCAATATTTACTTACAACAGAGGTAAGAACAAAAATTTTTTTATTCAAATAGTTTTCAAAAGACCAATTTTCAAAATTTCTTATTAGACTGACATTGTTATATTTTTCAGAATTAGACTGAAATTTTCCTATCAGCTTTTTAAATCGAGGGCTAGAGGCAAAAATCAGCTAGGTTGCCATTTTTTGTCCTTTATTCTCTCAAGGAGGGATTCCCTGCTGCTTGTGTAATGAAGCATGTAGATACTTATGCAGTAGCTTTCAAAGAAAGAAATTATTGTGTTGAAGAACTAGGGAAATTATCTTATTGCATATAATTTAATATCAGGGTCTGCCATTGGTTTCAGTCATGAACTAAACAGGTTTATGTCCATTGGAGTTTCAGAGGGACTGTGTGAGAGGGTTCTTCAGAATCTCCAACCTCCTTTTAAAAAGTGAAAATCCTGATGAAATGGAAGAGTAAACCATAAATTACCAGTAAAAGTTCTGTGGCTATTTTGGAAACCAGCATATTCCCTGCAAGGGAGACTGTGTCACGCTGGATATTCTCAATGGAGGGATGGGACAGGTGTCTGAACTAACATCTGAAACTGAAGTGTCAAAAAAAAAAAAAGGATGCAGATCAAACAGGAAAAAATAATATTATAAAATACCAAAGACCAAATTTGAAGAGAGCTCAAACAGGGAATTGTTAAACTCCTAAATATGTCAGGCAACTACTCGCAATCATTAGCTTCACTAGCACTGGCAGAGTCATGTACTGCCAATCTTTTCTAGATAGGACCCTAGGAAGCCTTGAAATGCATTAGGAGCTACAGACCACTAAATCCCACTTCCTCACTAGGTGAATAACTCAAAACCAAGCTGTAGCAGTTGCTGGTATAGATAAACTTTTGGATGATTATAAAGTGAATAGTCAACATGACTTTTGAAGTCAAGTCCTATCCTATAAATGTATTAAGATATATGGAGGAGTCAAAGATGTTGATAAATCTGATCAATAAACCATACTTGGATTTCTCTGCTAAGCTGGAATGCCTTCTTTGGGCTAAAAAAAGATTGAATCATCAGTGTGGAAATAGATTTTCATAGGGAAGGTTTTACCAGTGGATATTTTGAAGGATCTATACAGTGACTTGTGATGTTTAACACAATAAAAAATTATCTGAAAAAGGAGACAGTGGGGTGACAGAATTTGCAGATCATCCAAAGTGATTCAAGAGAGTAACAAGTAATGAAAAGATGACAGTGTTGCAGAAGTATTTAATGCTACTGAATGATTGAGTTTGTTGATAACTGCAGATAAATAATTTACAAAATTCAGGAGCAGCTCTGGGACCATTGTAGATTGGTCTCTGAAAAAGTCAACTCAATCCTTAACAGTTACCAGATGTCAAATACAAAGTTGAATTTTGTGTTCTTGTCATGCCATCTTAAAAAGGATGCAGTAGACTTAGAGAAGTTTCAGGGAAGGCCAATGTAGATAATCAGAGTTAAGAAATCAAGAGTTTAAACACAACAGGGTTTGTCATACTGGAAAAGAAACAATTAAGGATAGATATAATATTGCTCTAGAAAAGTGTTGATATCATGGAGGAAGCACAGGAAATAAAATTATCCACTCCTTTTCCTACTGGAGAACTAAGGAACTTTGACTACCAGGTGGTGGATGGAAATTAAAAAGTTATCAACCATTATGATACTCTACACATTACCATAAGATGCAGAGGCCGAAAGTAAAGGGTATGTTTCTTGCCTGTTATGCCTGATGGTTTGGGCTTTGGTGTCATCATTACAGGCAGAATATAGGACTGAGACTGACCCACGACTCTCCTTGTGTATTTTGCTGTGCATTATTCATCTTTGAATTGTATGTCATTTTTACTGCTTTTTCCAAAGGTAACTGCAAAAAGATCTCAGGGTGGCTGCACAAATACTTCCTTTGTGGATCTGCATTCCTACAAACCATCTCAAGCTTAAGCTTTTGTTCCTCTAAATGCAATTTATATCATGCAAATGTACCTGGAAAGGAGAGAGGAAGAGTGAGGAATGTCTGACTCATTATTTGTATTCAAATATTACTTTGTTATTTATAGAGTCATTCTGCATTTCAAAAGCATGTAGTCAATGTTAGAAATAAAAAGCTATTTCTGAAAGCAGTGAGATTTGAGTTACTAAGGTCCACGTTTTCAGGGGAATTTAGAAGCTTCATTTCCTTCAGCATGGCAGTGTATAATCCACAGTTAGAAACTGGAGTTAAACAGTTATTTTTTCTGACATTTATGAGCATTTGGGCACCTCCAGCTCTCCTGTAATGTAAAAGGAGATATTATAATGACTGATTATTGAAATAAGTAGAAAAATAGTCATCCATTGGAGCAGCTCTGTCTTGCATTGAGTGTAACTCAATGAGAAGGCACCTAAAAGCCTCTGGAGCAGTGCTGGCTGCTTCTGAATATTGTGTAGGTCCTAGAGTTGCTCAAAAGTCCCTTGTCTTTAAATGTGACTTCTTTTGCAGAAAAGTGCTGTCTTGTCCTTTAATGGGCTGCTGTAATTTCATTTGATCATTTACCGCTACTCATACCTGTGATACTGGGCTGACATGCATACTGTTTTCAGATAAAATTGTCCTAATGTGTTAACCATGCAGAAGTTGTCCCTGGAGGTTAGGGTCACTTGAAGTTGGGCTTTTTAACTGGCTGAATTAAGGTTTCACTTGTACTTCTTCCTCGACAAGGCGCTGGAGAAGGGGTAAATATAGCAACTGACTTTCCTAATACTCATTTTCTAGATACATGTATTTCCTGTTTCTCAAGGAAGTGAGAGGCAAGGAGATACTATGTGTTAGGAGTGAAAAAGCTGTAATATCTTGATTTCATTAAAATACAGTGTTGTGACAGGTAACAGAATTTAAGTGTAGAGAAGGTGTCTGACATTGACTAAATGCTGTTGTACACCAGCAATGTTTTTTGTTGGCATATGGCAACCAGACGTGTTGTGCTATAAGATGCTTATGGTTCCTTTGTTTTGGAGTGAAATATCAGAACTGTGAAAAGACAGTAGTGCAATCGATCGGCAGATCACTTCTCAGACCTGTGGTTGTAATGGGAATATATCCTTAGTCTTAACAGTATAAATTGAGGGAACTGTAGGTTTAAATTTTGTAACATAGGGTCATGTTGAAATTGTACTGCTCTGTAAATTTAGTTTTAGGCTGAAATACTGTGTTGTCAGTTGAAAATTTCTAAGGTATGCCAAAGTGATAGATCTAGAGAAGTAGTCCTAACTGACGAGAGATCTGTTTTCTTGCCTATTGATTTCTGGGGTTGAAATTGAAACAAAGGATTTGTAATTGAAAGGAACTGACTGTGTTTTCTATATAGCAATTTCAGAACTGTCTCTGCCGTTCATATTAGCTGGTAATCCTGGGACTCTCTTAAAATCTTTCTGTATTCTAGATACCTTAAGTGTAGCCATAGAAACTTACATAATAAGGTGATTTTCATGATTAATAAAATTAGAAGACCTTGTTAAAGTATTTTTCTAATTCCAGGATGTGTTGTTGACTAGTTTCAAAAAAATAAGTACTAATGCTAATAAATTTTTTTTTCTTTTTATTTGAGAATTGTGATCATATGCCTGCAGCATTAATCTTCAGTAAAAATTAAACAGCAAAGTCTGATCCTGCAGAAACAATCTTGCTTCATTAATCTAAAGGTTTGTTTTATGTCATTAATTATCCCTGCAGTTTCAGACCTGCATTTCCCTTAAGATAGAAGAGAAAGACATAATTTTAAGTATATTATTGAATTCTTTGTAAAGATGGTATGCTATTGGGCCTTCATCATTTTTTATGTCAACATCTTATACAGGGGATCTCCAAATATTTTTATTCGATTTTCATGTGTGACTCACTAATATTCAGGATCAGTCCAGTCCTTTTTGCCTGCAAGTGCAGTATGACTGTTAGTATAGGGAAAGATTAAAAAAGGTGCACTATTGTAACATGCTTTATATTTTTTATGATGTTATAGTCATTCTATAACTGCAGTTAAATGGAAGGAGACAGCAATTAGTTACATAAGAAATAGTGGTTAACTCTTTCATTAGATCTAAATCACGTAGCTAGAGTCATAATCTGATTCTATACGAGTTGATGAAGTATGGACTGTGCTGTTTGTTAGCACGGAGTTGAAGAAATGGCTATGAAAACTGAGTATGTTTTGGATTTACAGCTAAGTAATTGAAGTCAAATATGGTCATACGTGATTATCACTTAATAATGTCAGTAGCAGTAAGAAGTGGTGGAAACAGCCATGAAATTAAATTACATTTTTCTTTCTGTGTGTTCTTTTTTCTCTGTATAAGCCATGAGCTGGTTATAGTTGTAAATCCAAGGCTTTGGTACTGTCTATATTTTGAATGAGGTATAAAACCAAGGCCCAGAATAGTTGTGGTTACTTACAGCAATTGCATTTATAATTTGCAGTTATACTGAACTGAATCCTATTTGTGCAGTGCAGGTGGAGCAGGTACTGGCTGGATATTTCTATTTTGCCAGTTTAAAATGGCACTGAAGAACTATGTTTCTATGGGATTTCCTATTTTTATTCCATCATTATAGGAAGGATTACAAGTTTAATAGCATAAAGCCGAGGTATAAATGAATTAAGGGATCTACCAAAACCCCAGTTTATTCAGAGCAGACCATCTTAACATCAGCTTCACATTTCTGAGCAACGGGAAGGAGAAAGAGAAGGGTGCAGATCAGGGCCAATCAAAGGCTGCTCTGGCATCCTTGGAACTCCTGGTGTGAATAAGTCTCTGAAGCTCCATTGTGCCAGATGTTGAGAGGACAGCTGAATATAGCTTTTTTTGTTGGATCCTGATGTGTCCAGAAGCAGGGCAAGGCTGTATCAGATTAATCTCTATGAAACAGGCTTGAACAGCTTTTTTTTTTTTTAAGAGAGGTTTAAAATAGCTTTACCTTGTTCTGGTACCATGCAACAGAACCTCCTTGAGTCCTAATCTCATCTAGAAGCAAGACCTTGTTGCACAAGAGACTGAATTTCTTTCTAGCGTTTAGAACACGTTACATAAATATTCCACTTTTATTTATTTGTTTGTTTTGGCTCTGGTTTACTCAGTGTGTAGACATTTACTTCTTTAATATCTTTCTCTATTCTTGTTTTCTTCCATCTCAAAGTGTTAAACTGATTTATTTTTTTTTCCACACTAATGACTACATTTACATTCTGCAAGTTATAGAATGCATAGCCGTTATCCACCAAATTTACGTGTGTTACAGCTTAATAATTTAACAGCTTAAACTTTCCCAAAATCTTACCATTAGCCTTAAATTGTATTTTTTGGCATTGAACAATGTTATGGTAAGCACTTGTACGTGACTGGAAATTGTCTAATTTTTTAGTTAGAAAAGCAAATGCCTTTACAGGGAGGGAAAAGACTTGTATTTAGTCACAGATGGATTAAAAAGACTGGAAAAGTTTTGTTTGTTTGTTTTGGAAAAAAAGTAATTGTTTAATTGTATAATAACACTAATATATGTATTGATAGTTGATAAATTCCCAGACTGATGCTAACTAGTAAGTTTATAAAATGTAAAAAAACCTATTTCTGTTGCCTATGATATTTTTTCTTGGCTTCAGGCAACCACGGGGCAGAATCAAACCTATGATTATTATTATTGGACCTTGTATCTTTACCATCCAGTTCGTTCCTCTAAAAACTGAATTTCATTCAACTTCAGGAACAGAATTTCTGTTCTTTGTATTATATTGGTTCTTGAATGTTGAAATTTTAATTTTTAATAGCTGGTGATGAAAACCTGAAAATATAAATGTTACATTAAAGCATTATGATGTGGAATTTTTTTTTTTTACCTGCAGGCTCAGATGTCAATGTTGAGTTTTTTGAAAGTATGTTTGCTATGAAAATGTACAAACTGTGTATCAATGGACTAGGTTTCACAGTTGTGTATGGGATAAAAAAGATCACTACAGCCAAGCCTCTCCCCAACCGGAATGTCTTCCACCAGTCCTTTTTAGTTTGTCAGTACCCCACACTTTCTTTCTTAAGTGGGCCACCCAACGTGTGGGGGACCTCAGCATTGGCTGCCATTAGGGCTGGGGTTCAGGGAGCCTCAAAGGCTCCAGCTCCAGGGATGTCATGCCAAGGGGAGCACAGCACTTCACCAACATTGTGCCTCCACACCTTCCTTTCTCAGATGGGCCACCCATTGTGCTGGGGATCTCATCATTAGGGTTAGAGTGTCACAAAGGCTCCAGCTCCAGCAACACTGGGGCTGCAAAAGACATTTTTTGCTTATGATGATCAACAAGATAGTAATTTGCCCAAATTATTGCATAAGGCTTCTTAATGAAAAAGATTACACAAAAAATAAATGCAATGTGATTAATCATTCCACAAAGTTAACACTTTGTGTTTAGTTCCGTGGATTGTTTTTTATACTCAAAGATATATCAATATTTCTTTATACTCTTACAATCGTCTGTTTGAGCTGAAAGCAAGCAGTTGTGCAGCTCTTTCCAATATTCTTGAAATCACCTCAGCATTTTAGATAATTTCTGTAGGAGATTTTTGGAAATGTAGGGAGTTCTTTTTCTAAATGAGTCACTAGATAATCAAAAAAGTGAAACTTTAAAAGCACATTAATGTTTGCATGCACATACATTAAACTGTATCGTAATATATAGCTGCCAGTTTTTGTACACACATGCATATGTTTATGCATACATATTTATATAAATATCTGTGTCAATAGGAGGAAAGACTAAAACAAAGACACCCTTACTTGGAACAAAGACAACTTCTGGCTTGCTGAGTCAGAAAATATAGATGTTATGCATAGTTAAATTTTATGGCTCAGCTTCTACTTATTTGAAGAAGGAAAATATAAAGTTTGAATAAATTATCACACTCTAATCTAGAGTGACTGTTTTCTGTGCAAATTAAGTTTGATAATTGGTGTTGCAGGATTGAATTAAGTAGTTCTACCAGTTCAGAATTAGGTATATTGAGGCATCTTGTTGCAAATAGACAATAAAATATTATTAATGTTTATGGGTTTGTTGGAAAGAGCCATTATGAAAGCTACAAACACTGTAAAAATGCCTGTATACCTGGAGGTTAAGTAAGTTCTTGGTGGGCACCAGTAAAAATAGCCATATTGATTTCATGATAGCTCCCAGGAGGTTCTGATTATACTTGATCCACTGGGGGATTTTTAGAAATTTAGTACTCTAAATACCACCTGTATTTTTGACAAGTACCTTGGAAAGAACAGGCATTACATTTTCTGGGACTCGACAAATACCATAAATTACTGTATGTTTAGCATGTTGTATCTTAAGATACAGCATATTTTTCACTGAAAACTGTTAAGTAGAAATAAAACTGCCATGGAATGAATGGCAAAACCTCCAATGAAAATGTTAGGATCAGATATTCAACTCTCAGTTTTTCTATCTGAGTAATGATTCTACCTCATGACCTGACTACTGGCATTACAAACCAAGCAAAAGTCAGCCTGGTAGATACTTCATTTGTGATTTTTAATTAGGTACAGCTCTTTTCAATGTTAGTATGAATAGGTTTTGTACTAATATAATAGCTTAATGTAATATTTTAAGATATTTTTATTTAATATAATACTTAAAAAAATATTTTTATTAAAAAATTCTTCTATCATTTAGTCCTAATAGACTGCTTTTGTTTCAAGTTAGAAGCAGTCACAGTTATCAAGGTGTAGTAATAACTTTTTTAAGTATATAGCATTAGCAATAGCTACTGCCACATTGTCTTTGTATTAGATCTCCAACCACAGTCTGAATAAACAGAAGTTACAGGAGAAAACATTTGGGAAAGTTGTTTGTGCAGACCTCTGGTGGTAGAACAGGTTCCTTAGATACAGTAAGTTTTTCGGGGTACCTGATTCCCAGGCTAAAGTTGCCTTTCTGCCTTCCTGTTGGGCAGCTTTTCACTGTATGCTTTTTTAATAAGTTATTACAGAGCCTTATGCTTCTGCTTTTACTAAGTTTAAGGGTTCTTCTTAGTCCAAGTTTGTCAAATACAGGTCTTGTCTTGGAAGGCTGTTTCAGGTATTGCTATTAACTGAAAATACAAGTGTACAGCTTTGCAGCATAGTGAAAGAATATTAAATTTACAGAACTTTTAATTCTGACCTCTTGAAGACAGTAATAATATGCCTGGAAGACAATAACTGACTTGCTGGACAACAGTGTACCATATGTGTTATTGAAGCTTAATTGTTCCATTATTCAATAGATCTTCCAGCTTTTAAAAGTTGAAATCCAAGTTTTAATTTCTTCATTTTGACAATGACTAGTTTGGAAATGGTGTGTTCTTTTCAGCTAATTTCATCTTGATTGATTCCATAATTCCCCAGCATGATTCCACAAAGTGATATAGATATAAGACTGTGTTGCAATTATATAGTCATCTGAAAGCTTCTAAGACACTAATGTAACTCTGTCACTAATTGCACTTCTTATCAAGATGTTTGCACATTGGAACCTGTACTTTGATACATTACATTTCTAATTCTAGCAAGAGTCAAGCATTCAGTAAGGTTAAAAACTGACCTTTTTGAACTGGGAAAGTGAATTCAAGTTGGTGGTATTTTTTTTAACTCTAAGGTGATCATATTTGTGAAATGTACTTTGGATTTCGAATCTTTCCCTTTGGGGAAAATAGGGGAGAATAAGAAAGGAAAGAAAAGAAAAAGAGCAAGCTATTTATAGAACAGATCATAATATTAGAAGACTGAAGACACGTTCCACTATGCTTTGTTGGTGACAGTATCACTGACATAACCAAATTATTTCAGAACCCCAGTTCTGGATAAGCTTGAAACCCGAAGCTTTGTTAAGGGAGGCAAAGTTATGGAACTGCTAACAAAACCACTTTCAATTAATGCTTTTACTATTAAAATAGGCTAATCAAGAAATGATGGTCTTTAAAAACCTTATCAGCCCCATCTGGAACTTAACAACTCTAGACAGATAGTATGTCCTTTGGAAATAGAATAGAGCGTGAAGGGGTGAAGTTCTTAGAAAAGCAGAGCAAATGTTGCCTGGGGCTGCCTGAGCCTTGGTAACTGGTGTTGTGAAAACTTGGACTTTATGGGGTTTTTTTGAGCGAACATGATGTGTCTGGAGATTCTAGATTCCTGTAAGTATTCCTTGGCTGGGTAAACATGTCTGTGGCACTCTGTGCAATAAACTAACACCTCACTCAGCGAAGAAATAGCAATTTGAGACTAGAAGTCATTAAGAGATTTGAAATGCTCTCTAGTGGTAGCAATTTCACCAACCATGTGGATTTTTTGTTTCACCTCTAGATAATGAGAGTTCAATCAATTAAAGCTACAGAAACTAAGGGAAATGAGGAGGGCAAATCTGACAAAGCTTCCTCCTGCCACCCTTGAATTAATTGAGACTCACCCGTGTTCAACGTATGCATTCAGATGTATCTGAGTTTCCAATGAATTGTATTTTGTCAGCAATGAATCAGAAGGAAATCCAAAGTACAGTAAAAAAAAAAGTAAATTCCCCCCCCCCCCCCCCCAGCTATTGCAGTTACATGGCATGTAGGTAAAATTGTTTATCAGGTTTGCAGTGACATTGTTAACTTTAAGGGCCAATATCAGAAAACCAAATTATATTTACCCTTCATGACTTTAAGTTGAAATTCTCCCTATCACTTCTAATAAGTTGTAGCTACTTACAGCTGTTTTGAATTGACTTCTGATGGTTAAATATTTAAAATGAAAAAATGAAGTGAGGCCATTGTTAAAAACTGAAATGAGTTTAGAGAATGAAAACTAAAATCCCTTGTTTACAGCATAAAGCATCATAGAGCATTGTTACTAATAGAAATATTAAGTACTTTATCAGATTAAAGCGTTTAAACTTTTAAATATACAAGATAGCTGTCAAATAGAGCTGACATTTGTCCTGGGCAGAAGCGCCAACATTTGCTGAGATGCAGAACTGTGACCTCTAGATAAGTTTCTATACACAGAAAAATATTTATCTTCCTACTATGACCTTCCATGCACAAGACATGAGACATGGATTTGTTTCCTAGGGAACTAGTGACTGAGGAAAATCTATAATTAGATCTGTGGTTTGTTTGCTACAAATGGGAATTGGGTGCTAAGCAAGTTCTTAAAGTATCCAGAAGTATTACACTGACTTCATGTAATGGAACCAAATTAAAAAATAAAAAATGCCCTTAATCATGATATTTCTTTTTTAATATCTTCAATTAAAATTTTTAAACACTTTTGATAGAGTACTTAGTCCTCTTGGTTCATTATAACTGCAAAATGTTTTCAAAAGTCAAAACTCAGCTGGTTGCTAGTTAAAGCAAAAATAAAATTAGACATAAGCTTCCAATAAATTCCTCCAAATTAAACTGAATCTTAATTTTCAAGAATGGTTTTAGGTGAATCATTCTCAGCAGCTCTATTTTTCTCACTTTACTACTCCTTTTCAGATCCTCAGGTTGGTTCTGCAACTTCAATGTCTTATTCTGCAATTCCAATTACTCCACCCGGCTGGAGGTTCCCACTTAATCCGAATCTTGATTTCTTTCTTTACTGCATGCATGGATCTAAAGAGTAACATTTGTAGTTACATCCCATGGGTAGTAATTGTAGCTGCAGGGAGAGGAAGCAACTAGTTTTTTTTTATATTCCCCAGACAATCCAGGGCAGACTTCTCTAGACTTTAGCAACAGATAATTTTAGCCTGGGCTTAGTGCAACTGAGAAACTGCTGTGGTTTTTTTCCAGTCTGGTGGTAGCTCAGTACTTTCTTGGATGCTGCAAAAGTGGCCTTGAGAAATAAATTAAGACTGGTCTTCTTTGGGGTAGATAGTAGTGTGAAATGTCTGAAAGAAAATACTATAAATAGGCGCTGTTCTCCTCTTCTTATAGATGTAGCTACATGTGTGGTGATCACACATGATATATTCTGTCCTATGTCCTGAATTTCTGCAATTAGAAACCATTATATATTGTCACGTTGTCTCTGCATTTCTGCCCTTTTAGATCAGTGATAAGTTGCAATAAAGCACCTCTATAAATTCTCCTTTTTTTTTTTTTACAGCATCTCTTGAGTAGTAGTTCTTCATTTAATATTGTCAATCACAGTCAGATTTTTTCCGAACAACTAACCACAGCTTTTGAGCTACTCCATCTGGCTGTCACTCAAAAGACAGTGGTCCTCAAATTCCTTCAACTGACAGGTTTGTTGCAAGTTAGTAATTTAAGCAGCAATTAAAATATGGTGATTAAATGGCTACTGAAAGGCCAGATCATCCACCAAAATATTCAGGCCTTCTTTGACAAGCACTACTTCTAGGTCATTTTCCTTTGAGGCTACGAAAAACTGGGCTTCTAAAGTCTGTGCTCTCACTAGGAAGAAACTGCTGTGTGCTAAATCCAGAGTTTGCAGCTAGATATGTGAAATCAACTGTTAGGAAAAGGGAGAGTGAAAATTATTAGTAATGAATATTCATGCTCTTTATAAATTAAGAGTAAAAGGAAGCTGAAGGATTACCTGCTACAAAAGATAATGCACATCTTGATGTCTTCATTGAATTACTTTGATCGATGGGCAATTGCTCAGGTAGCTCTTTTAGATTGGTTAATTCCTCAAATTTGGTGCTGGAATAGTAGATGAAGCCTCCAGGCCCTAGTGATGCTACTGAGTCTTCAAGGGGGCTTCTGTGTACAACTATGATAGTGAACCCCAGACTGAAGGGATCCACGGGTGCAGAGGACTTCCACATGTGAAAATTAATTTTGTTTCATTTGGACACCTGCACACCCTACTACAAAGCGCATCTGAGTTTTGGGAAAAATTATGCATAATTATGATAAAAAGCCATCAGGTTGAGAGAATTGTTTGAATATCAAGTATCCTATTTGATTATTCTAAATAGACCTCAAAAAAACGAGCACTTGTGGTGAAACAACCTCACTGTTTTTTAATATATTGTATGTACACATTTTGTTGTAATATTTGTATCAGGAATTATTAACTTTGACAAAATTCAGATTTACAGTTGGTTTTATTATAGTTACTAAAACTATATTTGCACTGGTGTAACAAAATAATAGTTGGTATAGTAATGTCTCCAGGAAGCAGAGCCCCAGTCCAACAAAATACTTAAATATACCATCTGCATTTCAAGCAATATGAATTCTGTTTCCATGTGTATAAAGTTCTGAATAAGATACCTGATAAGAGTATTCATGCAGTTTTGTTTGGATTGCTTCAGGCAAGGAACATTTGTACCATTTGCAGCCCCCAATCAGTCTTGCAAACATACTTCAAAAATATGCTAAAACTGTGTGCTTTAATTCTCACAATGTTGTTCCTAAATTTGACACTTCCTGAAATGTTTTCCATGACAAAGCTCATAGTTAAGATGCTAAAAAAAAACCCCTTGGGAATATTGGTGTTTCATTTTCATAATTCATTTAATTTCCACTCCTGATTTTTTTTTTTTTTTTTTTAATTCCCATGTTACATCTCTGACAGTTGGTATAACAATTTTCACATTCAAGGTATTAGTACAACCACTACCTGATAGTTCAGAAATTTTATACAGCTGTTAAAAAGGCTTCAGTTTACAGATTCACTGTTGTAATAATACACATGGTCCTGTCTGAGGAACTTTTTTCTGTAGTTCATAAGAGTCTCAAGAGAATCAATGCAAAAGAATGCAAATAAGAAGTAATGGCTAGTCTTGTAACAGTAGTTTTGCCCAATACCCACTAAATTTTCAATGTGTATGTTAAAGTGCAAAATTAAGACACTTCCCAGTCATGTGTTTCACCCAGTTAAAACTGACTCTTTGGAGTCTGAAATAGAAAATAGATTTCAAGTTTCTAATAACGAATTATGGCTTTCTTTGCTGGGTTAAATGAAGGCTTTTGTCTATAGACATTTTTTCTATGGGAAATATATATATGTGTGTATTCTTATTAGAACTGCCAACAGCATCAAGCAAAATATTGTAGTTGATGGAGCAATGCCTGCTGTAGTAAATGTAGTTTTCTCTAGCTTTGATTTCCCCAGAAACCACACCGTTCACCTTGACTTTGTATTTCTTTATCTCAGCTGACATAGGAGGTTGGGTCAGTGTTGTATATTCCTATTGCTGGTCACATTTTGCTTTTCATCCTGTGCTTGTAGTTTCTGGAGTGTTGTTCCAGTGCAAGTACAAATATTAGAATTTGCATGATTAACATACTGGCTGGTTTAAACTTTGCTGTGAAGGCACATGGGCTAGGAGACTTACAAAGACTGGAGATGGAAAACTGATCTGTTAATGTTTCAGTTTAGGTAGGACTGTGATATTGTCTGTGTTATTGTATCCATAAAAATCTTTAATTGCTAAGTTTTGCTCTGTTGTTTTATTGAGTTTTGCAAATATTGTTTATACTTGTCTATACCGACTCCTGTTTTGGTTGATAGTAAGACTTGCTATTAGCTTCATTATATTATGTTTGTGAACAAGAAAAAAGTGTTACCTGTAATATATCCTGTCATATATAGTGTGTTGGTTTTATCCCTACTTGTCATAAACAAAGAATGTAGTCACATAAAGAAGCTTTATGATTTCTGTTAACACTACTTGTGAATAAATCACCTGGGTATTTTTGTCCATCACCCGTATATTGAATGAATTCTGAAGAAATTCCTAGTTGGAGAGAAAGCAAAGGTCAGATCTGGCCAACATGTCTCCCTTCATCAAAAGACAGTTTTGTTCTCATGCTTAACTAGTTTATCTAGTATTTAATTAGGAAGATAAAGGTCTTGAGAACCAATAGATTTGATAAATTACTAAACTCAGCAAATTGTATAAATTGCTTTCCAACCACAGTTTTTGTATGTTTAGCTTATAGTAATGCAGCAGCTTCTATTGGTTAGTGCTTTTGAATCATGAGGGGAATATTTTGCATTTGTTTTGGTTGAAAGATTGAGTCACTACAGAGCAGATGGAGCCTCTGACTGTGAAGAGTGATTTTCAGTATGGCGGGACAGGAAGTGTCTGTTTAAATATTTATACATTATCTAAACAATGGGGCTAAACCATTGTTTTGCTCTGTGGAACATAGTGATTAAAGATAAAAATAGTTCACCTCTAAATATTCCATGGAGATATTTGCTTTCTAGGGGTCTATGGGAGGGAGGAAACACCAAAAGCAAACAACCCCCTCAAAAAACACATAAGAGATGCTCTGAAATGGAAAGTACTGAGGTATGAACCAAATATTCCTGTCTGAGGGTGGGATTTGTTTTCTAATTAAAAAGTGAAACTACTACAATGCAGCTCTAAATCTGATGGTGTCACGAACTAAGAATTATAGAAGTTGTTAAGGCAAACAGTTCTTAGAGTAGAACTGGTAAACCAGGGTGGTGCTGTTAGGGACAGTTTTGCTGGGGTTGCAGAACAGTAGAGTCTCTCTCTGGGGGTATTGTGTTTTGGGTTGGTGGTGGTTTTTTTTTCTTTATTCCTATTTCTTTTCTTCTCTTGAGAACACTCTGATTTACTTTTGTGATAAACCTGTAACAACAGGGGAATCACATTGCTGAAATGAGTTTAGCTGGAAGGGATACATAATGTCAGCTGAAAAATAGCATTTGGTAAATATGTTTTGGCCATGGTTCAGCAAAAAGCAGATCCTGTCAGTGAAGTAACATTCTGTTTCCTTGAAAGTGTCTTTTAGTTGAGCAGAATCGTAAAATCTCTGCCTTTTGTAAAAAAAAATAAAATAAACAAGAATGCTGTGTTGTCTTGGGTGCTGGATATGTGCTCGTGACAAGGCTGGCACGGATCACTTCAGCTCAATACAGCTATTCTCCAATGTACCCTTGACATGGGAGAGTATTAGCACGTATGGGGAAGTGAGTAATGTCTAAGACTACATCTAATGCTGTCCTTTGGGTCCTGGGTGAGGAAATAGCCCTCAAGGGTCTGTATTATGGAAGGCCCAGCTGGCATCTGTTCTGTCTATGCCATCTGCCCATGCAGTGCCAAGTTCCGTCTGAACTGAGAGATCAGAACAAGGGTAAATGGAACACACAGAAATGGGGAGGCCAGATAAAGTGTATGCTTTATCCATAATGTCAGTAGGTGGGTGCTTGAGTCTGTGCTACCTGAACCAGACCATTTCCCAAGAATAGAGTGTCTTTATACAAAACGTATAGCCACTGTTGTATGGTGCAGACATTTTTAATATTAGAAGCTGCACTGAAGTTTCTAAAGCCACGAACAAATGATGGAAATCAGTGCTTCTGTCTGGGCTTCAGGCAGAAGTAACTGTGGGAAAGCCATTTATGTATTTTAGGAACATAAAAATTCCAGCAGAAGTAATCTGGCCTTGTCTTTTCTCAGCCAGTAAATTGGGAAAGCATCATTGTGTAAATACATTGTAGGCTAGGAAATTTTCATATGAACAGTTCTCTGTTTATGACAGAATTCAGAATAGCAGTCCTGCCAGAGGAGATGTCAGACAATCCTCCTGTTCTTTCTTCCTCGCTCTTGTTGAAGCGCCAAACCATATGGCAAATTAAGCCTGTTTTTTATTAAACTTTTCATTGTAGTGAGCTTAGTGTGACTGGGAAAAGCACTTTCTTTGAACTATGTAGCCATTATATAAGCATCTTAATTAGGAAATGCGAATGTTCTTCTTTACATTCCTGGGAGTATGTAGCTCCCTCTTGTGGCTAATTAAATATTTTAAAGAAGCATGCTTCTGAAAAACCCTTTTTTTGTGACCACCATTGCTCTTGAACAAATGCTGCAGTGGTACACATCACATACTAGATCAAGGACAAGTTGCTGTGCTGTAACTAGGTGCAGAGGCAGGTAACACAGAGGATCTGCACATACTTGCACTGTGAATGTGACTGTTTCCTGAATCTTTAGAAAAGCTGAGTGGACACACCCAGTCATTTAGAAAAAAAATGCTGTTTGGTAGCTCTTGGTCCTAGACATTATATGCAAAAAAATGCTTTATAGCTCAAGAGAGGATGACACATAGGATGTGTCATAGCTCCAAGGAGTACAAATATTTCATGTGCCACATTGGGAAGTCTTGCCATCAAACTCAAGGTTAAGATCTTTACCAGATTTGAAGTGGAGGGGAAATTTTCCCTCCAGTCAGGTTTGCAGGGACCCTTGTTACTATTATGATGATTACACTGCTGCCTTTCTATCCAGTGTGGAGAAAAATCTGTATAAAAACATCTGGAATCTTTCTGATAAACTCCTTGGCACAGCCCATGGTTTGTTTTGCTTTCTTTCTGTGGCTTGTTGCAGGTGGGGCATTGTGCCTGTACTACATCTTAAATTTGGCATAAACAGGTAATATTTGATGGCTGTGCTGGTAATAGCTGTTGTGTAGACATCTCTGAAGTAGATTTTGTGCTGGCCCATACAGACATCAGGCCTTTCAAACTACTGTTGTTATGTTAGATGGGAAAATGCACTTTTCTTGTAATAAAGGTCAGAAATCGGGGCAGAAGATGATCAATTCATCTTTTCCCAACAGAAGCGAGCAATGGTCAGGACATTGCAAAATTGAAAGCATAGCTTTGTGTTCAAAACCACATCTTTTTAGTCTTGATGCAAAAAAATGAGAGATGGGTCAAAATATTCATTGAACAGCAGGTAACTTTTCAGTAGGAACCATTAAGTTTCAGTTTCATCATAAAACCTGAAGTTACAAAGTTACTTTGCCCTTTTGTCACCTGCAGCACTGTCTGCCTCTGTGTTTTGGCAAGATACTCAAAAATACACGAGGAGAAAACTTCATCAATTAGTGTTTCTGACTTGGAAGAAGGAATGAAAAAAACCCAATGGTGAAACAGGTTTATACTTTGAAATTTTTCCCATCCCCAAAGGGTTTGAAAATTGAAACTTTATCTCTGAAAGTGCTGATTTCATATTTCATAACTTTTCTCAATTAAAATAACCGAATGATAATTATAGAGCTTCATCAAAATCTCACTGCCCACTAATCTGCAAACCAGCATTGCTGAACCCACAGCAATAGGGCAATAAACATGCATTTCCTCAGGGACGTTATTAAACACCCTGCATATTTATTATCTCAAAATGGGAGCAGATCCAGATTTCTAAGGCCACTTTTTCCCTTTTCTCTTCCTGCGCTGTAATTCAGACCACCATATAAATATTTGACTGAATGTTCTACGGAAATATTAGAGATATAAAATTGCTCAAAACAAAAGAATGTGAAACAGCAGAGGGAAGGAATGGCTTGGCAAGATTGTCAGCCTTAAAGGGCAAGATTAATTTATAATCCTTCTAGATTCTGCTGTACAAATACAAATTTGCAAAGCATGTAGCTTATAACAAACACTGTGTAGCTCTGCAAGTTTACATATGCTGCTGTCACTAATGTAAGACAGCCTTGAAATTGGATTTTTAAGAATTTTCTTATGGGAAAATAAGGTAGTGATAGTAACAAGGAGTTCCTGTGTGCATGGGTTTGTATATACAGACAAAAATACATAGAAATTTGGAAAGTGGAGGAACTCCAACTGTGTGACTAAGCAGAGTTCTGGGCAGGATATCCAGCTTTTTT
>JANIJG010010841.1:10616-24812 GCA_024611175.1 Megaceryle torquata | reverse complement strand
TGTGGGGTGGGGGAGAGGGGGGGGGGGGGGGGGGGGGGGGGCAATCAAAACATTGAGTGTCCTTTTGCAGACATGGAGGCAACCACCTTAAAAGAGAGGGTGGAGACATTGAATTGTCAGATACAGTTGTCTTTGATTCTATTTTGTCTGTCACAGGACTTAACTAAGTCTCAAACTGGTCATGCTGATGAAATGTCAAAAGCCCAAGGACATGCTGTTTTTGCAGATATGAACATCTGTTTGACATCAGCTTTTAGCTACCAGAAGAGAACACAGGAATGGCCAGGAAAAGAGATAACTGAGGCTGGTGAGTTTCTTCCACCAAGGTGTCCCGTGTCCTTCACTTATCATTTCCTTAGTCCATAAAGCTCTAATAAATAACATGTGAGCACTTAGAAGTTTCTATGACATAGTTTGAAAACAGAAAGCAGTTAGCTCTGGATTCTAGGTACCAGCCCAGTTGTTAATGTAAACTCAAGACTGTAACTGTGGTTAACATTTGGAGTTCAAGTACTCTTTTCATCAGAGGTGTTAAATGCTGCTCCGGTAATCTCTAAAAAACATTAACTCCTAAAGCAGTGTGTTTGATTATGTTTGTTAATATGTTTGATTAGTTAATGGCTTAACACTTAAATTTTTCAGACAGCTCTACTGCCCCAAGATACTCTGTTTTTCCTGAGGATAGTAATGCTTTAGTGGACCAAGAGGCGTCTACCAGTCTACAGCCAGTTGCACAGGACAGAAATCGTGCTGTAGCTTCTGAACTCCAGGAGACCCTCAGTGTCAGTGATGTGGATGACAGCCTCCGCAGCTTTGAAATCAATGAAATCTTTGCCAGTTTTTCAGACTTTCAAGAAGACTTCATGGAGGAAGTAGCTGGATTAGGTCCAACTCTAGAGGATGAAAAAAAACTGCAAAAGGAAGAAGATCCTCATGCATCCCCTGGAGTGCACTGTGAGGAAAAGACAGTTTATGAGGAAAGTGACTTTTCAGAATCAAGTAGAGAGAACAGTACAGAAGAGGAGGAGAGGATGAGTGAGGCCTCTGCCCCATCCATGCTGGCACAGGTGAGGGGAGATGCTGGGAGAAGGAGTAATCTGTACCAAAATGAGCAGCACGTCAGCAAATGTGTCCTTAATTTAAAGATTGTTCAAAGCATGTTGCAGCAGGCAGCAGATTCCCTGTGCAGAACACAGGAGAAACTGGACAAATTAGAGGCTGTTGAAAAGCAAAAGAAGCTGCTCCAGGAAATGGGAATGAATCAGCTTTCTAAGCAGATTTTTCAAGAAAGACCCTGGAACAGATCTGATGATAATTCCCAAAATACTAATTACCCTTTTTCTGGAGTTAATACTTTTTTATGGAAGGCTGTAGGTCCACCATCAAGTGACTATATTCCACCACTGATAACATGTCAGGCACAAGGAGCATTGGGTGGAGGTGATTTCCAAGCTCTTTCAAAGATGGTGAGGGAAACAGAGGCAATTCAGAATGAAAAGTGGGAGTGCCCTCATGAGATGAGTAAGGCTAAAAATGAAAACAACCATCATGATCTCAGCTTCAGTGCGGTGAGAAGCCTGGATGATCAAATGAGCCTAGACCATGAGGTAAAGTGTTGAACTGGGTGACTGTGTTTATCACTTCTGTATTCCTTAGCAGGTAGAGAGACGTGGTTATGGACAGTGTCTAAGAGGAGGGATGAATCTGTCTTGTAAAATAATGCACATACCATATCTGTCTCAGCAGTGCAGTAGTGGTATTTCTTCTTTCTCCCCAATCCCCCAGCAATATCCTCGTCCAGTAGCTCAGGAGGGAATAAAATCCTGTACTAAAATGGAGATGGGACTGTCAGGGCAAGTGGAGAAAGATTTGTTTATTTCTACACTTCATTATGGAAGTCTAAGTTGTCATTAGTAAGGGCTTCTAGATTACTGTCATTATTAAATATAAGTAATTGATGTGCTTAGCCCAGAGAGGAGGAGAGAAGTTCACGTGCGTATCTGCTGTAGGAATAAACTTGAGTCGTTTAGGTCTACTTGTTCTCCTGGGAACTGTGTTGCAATAGTCTGCCTGCATACGTATGAAACCTGCCATAAATCCAGGGTGGAGTTTTTACTCGGCTAAGGCCTGCAGTTGTCATCCTTTCTCATGAGCAGTGCTACTAAAATATAACCTAGGGAATAAAGTTTGCACGGTCCAGTTCTTGGTATATCTCTTAGACAGCTCAGCTAGTAATTACCAGCATGCCCGACGTGCTGAATCATGGCTTGTTGGACTCATTTCAGCATTTACTCCCACAAGTATCTGTAAGATGCAAAAAAAGGTTCAACTTGCAGTGTCAGAGAGGAGGTGATTCACATTCTGCAGCAAGTGGAAGTGAAGAAGAGAGGTGGTGAGTTTTAATTGTATTCACAGAAATGTTAATTCTAGCAAATTCATCTTGATACGGCCATTATCAAAAGTAGAAACATCCAAGATCAAGGGTGGCATTAAATGTTTGGGGTTTTTCAGTAAGCCAAAAACTATCTGTCCAGTTAGGATCCTGCTGTGAGTCGTCATCAGCTGCAGAGCTGACAGACTAACTGACCATTGCTATGACAGGGCAGTTACTTTTATTAAGAGTAATGTTCAGGTGGGTTCCAGATGCCTCTCTGATGGAGGTCAGTGGTCCAGAATGGTAACAGCATCTCAGGAGAGCAAGCTGGTAAGTTACTAGTAAGGGTGGTTCTCCTCTCTCTGCACTGACCTCCTTTGATTCTCAGTAGAAATACTTTGGCTTTCATAGGTGTGGGGCTAGGACCTATGCTGGCTGGGGGAGCAGAACATCTTGATAAACCCAGTGACAACAGCAGAAGTTACTTTGTTAGATTTGCTGTGCTTTTTAATGTCATCCCTCTGTATGGATGGAAAGTACATGTTAAAAGAGCCTGGCAAAACATTTGCAAATTATCAGTTGGAAGGATAGGGAGAGACAACTCCTTCAGTGTTTGGGTCAAATCAGTCAGGAAAACGGTAGCAGTTGATTCATGACCTAGCTGGATCAGTAAGGCCCATTGCTAAAGGATGCAGTTGGTTGGAACATAAGCCAGATGCTGACATGTGGTTAGTTGGTCAAGTGAGTGATCTCTAGATGGGAATCGGGTTGGTGGTAGGATTATTGTTATCCAAGTCCAAAGTTCTGAGTACCTTCAGTTGTCCACTGATCACCTTATTGACGTGAATTAACCACACCTACATAGCATTCATTGTCTGTTAGTGTTTATATAGAAATACCATCTGAAGGCAGTTGACAGCTTTTGAAATCTAGATTTTCATGCACAGCTTGTCTGGTTAATCTATAATAGACCTAAATAACTGTCTGTGCTTTCTAAGCTTCTGACAGCTCAATCTGCTAATTCTACTGGGTTCTTAGAACATATGTGCTCTCAGCCTTTTAATTAACATTAAACCAACTTCTCATCCTTTACTGACCAGGGAATATTAACACAATATGCTTGTACATTAACAGAGTTGGGTGCATTTCATAACGATTTATTATAGGTGCTATGCAAAATCAAGATCTGAAATTCGTAGCACAAAAATAAGTGAGGAGAGAAGGACGATGCACTCGGAATGGAGGAGTAAGTAAATCAGTGTTAACTCGGCATTAATGTTAACAAGTCTTACTGCAGTGCATTAAAATTTAACACATTTTCTTATGTAAGTGAAGTTTATGTGCCTTAATTGCTGAAGCTCCATTAGACCGTTCTTGGATGAAAACCAAATGAGTAGGATCCTGTGTCTTGCACATTCAGGGTATAAAATAATCACAAGCACATTAAAATGGTTTGATTATAAAGCACAAGGAATTTCTAGCCCTGCTTGGAGGATGTAAAGGAGGAATGGCATATGAGTGTACAAAGGGTAGTATAGCAATGACCAGTGGATGGCAGTACAGGCATGAGTAACAGAGAACACAGACTAACAAAAATTGTTCATGGAAAGACTTGTCCACATCAATTTTTGCAGGTTTTAAGCTTTCCTTAAAATGGAAGGAAGTGTTCAGCACCCTTCATCATAAAGGAGTTCACAGGCTATAACTTTAGCATTTCCAAGCCTGCAGACGCAATAAAACACAGGGAATGCTTTGAAGGTCTAGATTCTTTTGCATGAACTGGCCATTTTGTTCTTTGTCTGTAGCTGAAGTAAAGCAAATGGCCAGAAGAGTGGCCTCAGGACAGCTAGAACTTGGCTCTCCATATCCACCCAGCGAATTTACATCTGAAAGTGAAGCAGAAAGTATAAAGGAAGCCTTTCAACATGTCACTGTTAGAGTTCAAAAAAGTCAAGACCAACAAAGATATAGGTGGCAGATGGGTGTTAATGTTGAGCCTTGGGATCTGGGCAGCGAGGATAGATCTGAATCTGAGGAGAGTGATCTAGAGTCTTCATCCAGAAGTTCTGGAGGTAAGGCTGAAAAGCAAAAAGTAATTACTTCTCTTTTTGTTTCTCTATCTCCCATCAGATTGCAGCCTCTGTGATTTTGTAACAGTAATGGTCAATTTTACCTTCCAAGAGTCTTGCTCCCAAAGCAGGTCAATCGCTCAGACATTGGTGAACATAAGTAATAGACAAAGATGAGTATTACATGTTAATAGGTGGAGGTAATGTCAGTGTCCCCTTCATCATCATTGATTACCATGTACCAGCCTGGGAGACCCAAAGCTTTCCAACCCACGATTCATTTTCATACTTCAGTTCTTTCAGTTGCACCACAGAGGTGCTTTTCTGTAGCAGCATTTCTAATAGTTATGGATGGAGGAACAAGGGAAGCTTTAAATGCTTTGATTAATGATACGAGCATTTAAACATCATTATTTCTCCATGTTCCTGACAGACTGTCTAGTTTTACTGTCTGCTCTCACTGATACTCCATCAGTGGTACAGGTCACTCCGTATTATTTTTTTGTCTAATAATCTTATTCCATTCTGACATCCTAGGGAGAAGTTTCCAGTCACCATCACAAGATGAACAAGCAGACTGTGGAATAACCATTCATAAGAATTCAGTCCTTCCTCAACAAGTTGAGGATCTCTCTAAAGTACGTACAGCGATCCAGGAGATCTTGTTGCAGCTAGTTATCTGTAAAACAGTTCAGCCTGGTCTCTCCATGTTGCACACTGAATACCTGAGACAGTTGATCTTTTTAGTTGTGATCTGACTAACAATCCCCACTTCTCAGCCCTCTCCCTCCTTTTGTTGTTCTTGTTGTTGTTTGGTTTGGTTCTATAAACCATCAAGGTAATGTGAGCAGCAGGAGGTAGGTTAAAACTTGGAGTGATCGAATTAAATATCATTTAAATTTGATGCAGTATTATTTGACATTACTGATGAAAATGTGTATTCTCTAATAGTGGACAAAGCAACTCAAATGGTGATGTCTTTCACAGGGGCATTCAAGGGAATTATACTGTTCCCTTAATTCATCTTCTGATGTGTCTGAAGAATTCTTGTCTCCTGAGTATTTCCTTCCTCCTACTACTCAGGGAAGTTCAGAACTAGAGGTAAAAATAATTGAAAAGAAAGAAGTGAAGCTTGTGTCAAGAACTTTGGACGTAAGTTATGCAACATGTAGTTTGATTATGCTCCCATTTGGTTTGCAGAAGAGCTGTAGAAAATAGGAGAATGATAGTTTTTCTTATTTTCTTCTGAAATAGTATCTACAAATAAATCTTTGTCTAAAAGTGGAAAATTCTAACCCTGTTCCTTTAAAACACACACCCCTACTTGGAAAAAGAACACCAAAAAATCCCCAACAAAATGTCAAACCAAAACAAAGGAAAAACCCAAACAAATAGACCCCTACAAAAACCCAGACTCCCAAAACATCAGGGGCATGTTTTCTTAATTTGTTTACTAGGCAGTTACATAATATGTGGCTGAGAAAATTTACAGACAGTTGATAATCTCAGCCTTTCCTTCACAGCTCCATCAATTATAGTACTCAGTAATCTTAAATTAAAACATCTTGATTGATTTCTTGAAGATTCAAAACTATTGTATGGACAATCTAATCCAATCCATGCTGTTTGCTGATAAGCTCTTGAAAAGTTTGTCCGTCCATTCTGATTCTTGTGAACATGATCTGTGAGAGTTTTTTTTGTTCTACCCTTCACAGCTTGCCTGTGAGGAATTGAATTTGTTTCCTTTCTTCCTCCCCTTCAGACCGCAGATGCTGAGGACAAATTAGAAGATGCTTGTGAGGGCTTTTTACCAAAACAGTTACCTGAAGATGCAGGATCAGGTACTCGGGGTTCAGGTAAATGTGCTCTTTCTTTGAAGGAACTTTAGAGGTAGGGAGATGGGAGTCTTGTTTCACTTTCATTTTTTGTCAGCAGCACTCCTGTCAGAAGGCCAGAGCCTTTTTCTTCAGGATCCCTTGGTCTCCTACTCCTCATTATTTAGTGGGTGTTTAGGGCACTCAGGATTTTGAAAGATGAGGTTTGAGCTTTGCAGTCACTGAAATATTGCTGAGTGTGATGATTATGTACTTGCTGTGTTTCAGTTAAAACAAAACCTATTTGCAGCCTTTTTTGTTTTTACCCTAGGGCTAAGTTTAATCTTTTTATGCAACTTGCTGTGGTGCTGGAAACTGAATTAGAGTTGTATTTACACATTAATATTCTTATTGCTAGAAGGATCTTGAGCTTAAAAACCATAAGAGCAAACATTGTTCGTGTGCAGAATAATGGAAGGTTCATCGTTGTTTCTCTAGTCTGTTGCCTCTCAGCTCAGATTTGTAAATGTTGCAGTATTCCCCAGTGCTTCAGTGGTTGACTCTCTGGCAGCTGTGGTATGTTTATGAAAATGCATCTTTAAAACACATTTGTCTCTTGACAACAACAAAGGTCAAAAGAACGAAGATATTTAATAAAGTTTCAATTTCCTGCTCAATGAGTTGTGTCGCTTTCTTTTGTATTTGTAAAACCCAATAACAGGGAATATTTGTTATTTGTATTCAGGAGGAAAAATACTGTCCTGCAGCACCGCGGCGCAGAACTCTGGCAGTAACACACTAGGAGGGAATCAGCTGAACCATAAGCATGTAGCCAGGTAGATAGACCTATGTTCATCATTACTTCAAGCATAAATTAGGTTATAAAGTGTGCTTTCTTTATTAATTCTATTTATATATCTAATAGAACCCAGTGGTGGTTTTTAATGATAATCTACATAGCTCCTCGACAAGAAAATACTAATAGGACTTTCACAAGTTTCATGGGGTTTTGTCTTTTACAGCAATAAATATTTTTTTTCTATATTACAGTTCCTTTTACACTGATAAACTACCACCTTAAACAGAGCAAAAATAATTCAAATTTAGGCTTCAGTCATCTGTTTTAAGTTTGTTGTGCTTTGGTTTTGGAGCTCAAGTGGCATGAAGATCATGCCTTTTCCCCTCCTGTGGGAACAGTCTGATGCAAGTATGTTCATTGATTCTTGCCTGCAGATAACATTAGCCCATGCTTGGAGACTTGCAGTCTCCTCTGTCTTATGTTTATATCCAGTATTTTTGTAAATTCTACATTCTGCTTGTATGCAGAGATGTTGGCCAGAATCACCACCTCATGCTGCAGGGGCTTCTTTCACTTAAAGAGAACCAGTCCTTGACTTCAAGGTCTTTCAGTGGTGGCTTTCAGGCTTCTTAAAAGCCTCTGGCCCCTCTGTAGCTCATCTTTCCTGGAGTTCCTCCAGAGTCAGCATCTGCTCACTCCCAAGTGTGCTGCTCTTAGTGTCTGCCAGTGTTGTGCTCTCACCCCTCCCCTGGAGTTACCAGTGTCAAAGCCTAAATACTTGGCCTTAAGGTAAAAGGTCATGGTTTTGGTTGCTCCCTTCACTTAGGAATTGAGCTTTTGCCAGCAGGGCAGAGAACTGTAGCTCTGAGCATCTGACTAATCCCCTTGGAATGCCTCTTTGACCTTGAATGGGGTCATTACTTGGAGAGAACAGCTTAAGATGCAGACCAATCAGAGGATGATAAAACAATGTATATTTGGAGATTTTTATTTAACTTGCAGTTTTCTTATGAAAATAGCTGTGTCAATTAGCTGTTTTCTTCTTACCGGATAGAAATCCATCATGTGCTTAAAATGTTTTTTTTCTCCCAGCATTTTCCATTTTTCTGAGTTTTTTTTATATGAGTTGCAGTCTAGCTCAGAGAGAAAGTAGTCCTTTAAACTTTCTGAGAGAGGGGAAACTAAGTTTATTTTCGTGATTCTCTGAGAGGATCAATGAATATGATTTTTCTTCCCTCGTCCCAGTGTTGAAGCAGCACAAGAAGTGATACTGCAAGAGCCACAGGAAGAATGTCAAGAAAAAGATGTGTAAGAGATTTAATATCAAAACTTCAGCAAGCTGATTATTATCACTAAAAGTTTTGTGTTGATGAAAAGCAGGAAGATGAGACAGACCAAAGCTGAGAGAGAGAAAAGTATCTGAAGTATTGAAAGAGGATTTTCTTGTGATAAGTTGGGAGATTGGTATAAAAATGCTATCAGATGCTGTTGCCCTTGGTTTGAAATATTTTCATACTCATTAGTAATTACTTAGTGTTAATCTGGGTGTACTTCTTCACATCAAAGTATTAAGATTCCTTGTTTCTTCTGTCCATAGTACACAGACACACACCCAAAAAAGAAGTAAAATTACTTTAAAGAGCAAATTTTTAGGATGCAACTAAATAAATTTTATTACAACAGTCTTGAGATTGAGATTCTCAGGAAAAAAATTGCAGAATGGGTTTATGACTTAACTAGCAAAGTTAGCTTCTTTTTACAGATCAGGGAGATTTGCATAGAAATTACTGATTTGGTAACAGATACCTGGGCATTTCATGGCCTTCTGAGGACAATGTAATCCAGGGTGTATCTGCAGAAGAGGTTGTTTTGCTTAATATAATCACAGTCCTGCAGCCACTTAAGAATTTCTGTAACTTGAGTGGACATCACTGCCTCTGCAGATCTTCGGCAGCTTCAGTTTATCTGAGTAATTCTTTTAAAGCCTCCTAAGACCTAGGTTTAGTCTTGATTAACAGTTCCTTAATTTTTATTAAACCTTGAGGTCTTTCCTTGGCTTTGGAGAGAGTTTTCTACCTAGTGGTTCACATTTGAAATTCCTGCCCTTTCTAGAGGCAGTTTCCTGAGCTTGCTTTTATAGGATTATTCAAATTAAGAAAATCTGTAGAGGAAGGGAAAGCAAATAATTAAACTTCTCTGTCTCTGCAAGATTATTGAAGATGGTGATCTGTAGCCTTCCAAGGATTCTGTGGGAAATTTGCAAAGGGATTGTCTCTTCCTTCTGGAAAACTTGATATGACTAAACAAAATGTAAAGAACGTGAAATTAGCAGAATTCAGTGATCAGCAAAAGCAAGAAGTGGCTTTTCTAACCCTCAGAACATCTTTCAATACTTCAGATCAGTGACAGACATTCAGGATTTGTCAAGTATCACCTGTGAGCAGGAGAACTACTCCAGGGACATGGATTGTAAAACACCCCGCGTGAGCCACGCACCAACCAGTGTCAGCACCCCACTCAGCACAGGTAACTGCAGAGAGGAAAGAAGGAAGGACCAGTGAATGACTTCACCTTTCTATGCCAGGAGTCAGACCTTTCTGCCAAGACTTGCTCGTGTTAAAAATCATCAATCTGGGTCATGGAAACTCCATTCATGTAGTACCAATGGAGAAGTCTCAGTCTTGGAATCAGTAACCACAAGCAACGCTGTAGCTGTTGTTTGAAATCTCATCCTTGGGTCTGAGTAATTACAGCTTTGTAGTTACAGCCTGTTTGGCCAAAAGAAACCTCTTAGGGGGCAGCTGAAAAAGTTGCTATCCAAAAGAGAATTACTTAGCAGTTAATGGTAGCCTTCATAAATCAGAAATTGTTGTAGATAATTGATTGAGTTGGTACACGTAGATATTAGCATTTTAAGGACGATAGTGCAAAATGCTCTTGGTGTGTTTTGACTTGATAAAGTGATCTCAATCTTTGTTCAACTTAAGTTTTAAGAGTTATTATTTGCTTTGTACTTTCATTAATTTGGTGTAATACTGTAGTTGAAATTTCTCAGTTGGCAAGGTTTTGCATAAATAATGTCTGGGGAGGAACTCTTAGGTAATTGGTTTGAAATTCTGGTTAGCAATTATTTATGGACAATAATTAGATTTTCTCTTTTCTTAGATTGATTTTCTTAGATTTTCTTAGATTGATTTTCTTAGATTTTCTTAGATTTTCTATTTTCCTGTGCAGGTGCCTGTTCAAGTACAAGAAACCTTTTTCTGCTTCTATGGTAATGGGACCAAGATATATATATATATAAAAATAATTTTTCCAGCTTTCCTATAGCATTTTTATTTTATTTATTTTTTTTAATTGCAGAAGAAAAAATTCCAATAGCCTTTGAGAAATACAAACACTACCATGAAGTAGCTTCAGATTCTTCCTTTTGTGGTTCTCAAGAGACCTCCTCCACAGTGTCCAAGACATTCACTACAGCTACAGCCTGTGAAGAGGGAAGGAACACTGAAGCTCCTTTTGTTGCTTCAGGAGTTTGCTCATCTGAATTGAATGAATCTGTAAGTCTAGAAAATCTACTTCATGCCAGCCATTCCTTAAAACATGTTTAAAATACTTTTTCCTTAAAATAAACACAAGATGACAAGCAGAGAAATCCTTCTAGGTCTTTGTGAGTATTTTGGAATCCTGGATCTGTTGACATTATGACAAAAATTCTGATTAATTTAAAAGCTGTCAGTGTGTGCTACTGATTAAAGAGTTGGCTTCCCCTTGCACTTAATGATATGTAAATATTGACCACCATCAAAGTGGCCTTGCCTGCCCTTCATCCCTTCCCTGGCTGTAAAGAGCTGCCACTTTCCATCACTGGATCTGGTAATCTTGGAACACCAAAGTGGTAAGTATCTGCAAAATGGTTGGGTAGAAAAGGAATGTTTTTGTTGGGGGGGGGTGTCCATCAGTTGGTCTTCTGGTGAGGCAACAGCAGGCTGCTTATCTGAACCACCCTGAATTCAGAAGTGATTTGTGAACTGTAGGCTTCTGACTGTGCAGAAGTGGGAAATCAACCTGAATGAAAATAAATGTGTGTGTTCAAGTATGTAAGTTTTCTTGTGAAACTGAAGAATTCTCAAAACTTAGGCAAGGGGGAGGTAAATGAATACATCTATGAGTATTTTCTGAAAGAAGAAAACCAAGGTGAAAGCCTTCATCTAGTAGTTTGGAAGCAAGTATATGTTCAGAAAGCCCTTGTATTAGGGGTTTAAGTTTGTCCTCTTTATGCAGAGATGTGGCATAATGTTATCAACTTCCCTGTATCAAAAAATCCTGTCTTCAAAGTTGACCATTTCCAAGATCATTGTGGTGATTTCCAGTAATCTTTTTGGACCTGAAGGTGTTCCAGAGCCACACCATTATCTTAACTGTCTTTTCAGACAGTTAGATACAAAAAGTTCCCTTTATACCCTTCTTACTGTTATGCACTGATGGGGTTGACATTTAAAGATTAAATTAGAGTTTGTTCAGCCAGAACAATAGCATTGTCATCCCGTTAGGTGTGTGTCTTTCTGCTTGCATAGCAGACACTTGGAATTCATTAAGCCCATTAACAGTGCAGTGCTGCTTTGACTGGCTCTGCGGAGATACCTGATTGTGTCACTCTTGTCTACAATCTTATCCTAGGATGAAGTGCATGAAGCCCCTGTTTCCATTTTGAGGACAGTGGGGACTTGGCTATGATTACAAATTCTTGGGTTTGGGGGGCTCTTTTGGTGAATAGGTGTACCTGGCTTTAATAATTAAAGATTCAAAGCATAAAATGGGATCTTAAGAGGTGTTGGAACTGGCCTTTCAGAGAGTTCCCATCCAATTGTCCCTACAGAGTGCTGAAATGGATAAAGATGGTATAGCTGACAGTATTTTATGTCTGGCTACAAGATGAGTGCACAGCAGCCTAAGCAAAATTATTGAAACATGTGGCTTACCTGGATGCTACTTCTCTTTTCTTATTTTGAAGGGGTTGAAGAGCTTATTTTAAAATTTAACAGTGATCTAAGGCTTTAATTAAGGCCTTACCTCACTTTGGATTTAGTATGTTGGAGGGGAGGATTGAAGATCAGCAGTTCTTCAGTTTACCATCTCTTGTTTCATTCTGTATGATCTTACGCAGGAGGGGCTGCCAGTAGTTGCTTCATCCTTGAGAAGCATCAGGAAGGCATCTGGTAAGTCTCTTAACTAAGTCCTGATGCAAATAGAATGATCAACACACAAAGACATTTGAAAAGAAATTCTGCAGTTTTATGTCCTCTTCTCTGCTCCTATTTTTCTTTTTTCCTCCTGGCCATCTCTTTTTACAGGGATAAATGGCTTTGTGCACATCAGTGGATTGCTGGGGGTAATTTAGTTATGGATTTTAAGTTTGCAGACTAAGAACCCTGACCTCTAATCAACCTCTGTTTGAAGTGTAAATATTACTGGCCTAAAATGTGCAATACAGGATGGAGAACTGAATGTGCAAGTCTAGCTCTAAACAATTTTTCCATTATGAAATTATTTAAGGATATTCAATAAAATGTGCATGAGCCAGGCTCATGCAGGTTGATAAATGAAATATGTCAGCAAGATGCTGTTGGAACGTAAGCTATAGCACAGTTATTAAGGATTAATCACTGCTAATTAACTAGACTTTTTTTTTTTTTTTCCTATCTCAGCACTCTCACAGGCATCTAACAACTTCATTGATGAGCTGCCTCCACCAGCCCAAGAGCTGCTGGATGAAATTGGTAAGAGGCACTTCACCCAGAACAGTCTGAGCCTTGCCAGCTGCATTCAGTCAGGATTGCTCCCAAATCATTCACTACTAAAATACACAAGAGCTTCCAAATTAGTTGCAGTCAAGTCAATGATTAGGAAGTTAGGCATCAACAGCTTCGGTAACTGGCAGTTAGTCCTTGAGGTTTCTGCATTTCACATAATGGTTAGTTGCTGCTGCTGCCAGCAGCTGGACTATTGAGTGCAGACAGAATTTGACACTGAGATGAAATTTGGGTAGACTGAATTTTTTGAAGGTGTCCCAGAGCAATATGTGTTCTCCATTAAAACGAATGCAAGCCAGGCAGCTACATCCCTCAGGTATTTTTGTGGAGCTTATTCTCAGTGATTTACATTTCCTTGTGTGATCCCATACATCTTCAGACAGAACATGGTGTAAAAACTCTGCATTGTTTTTACTGGTGTGTGTTACCCAAGAATTTTCTTTAGTTACTCAGCTATAAACTCTTCCTAAACTAACACCAGCCATCAAGATAGTTAAATGTGTATAGGTCCTGTGCTCTTCCAGAAATGAGGCACCCAGACACATTCTGATCTTTTTATTTTCTCATTTACCAAAACAAGGACATGCAGAGACTGACTTTGAGTGAATAAATAAGGGTCAGAGACAGTTTGTAGAATTAATATATGAACTAATTACAGATTTTGTAAAGGTTTTCATCAAGTTTTGGATGGATAAAGTAGTATGGTACTTTAGATTGGCTAGAGTCGACTTAGAAAGTGTATCTAGCTCAATAAGGAAATACTTTGTTTTTAACAGAATATGTGCAGCAGCAAGATTCCATCACCCAAGACTTTAAAGATAAAGGATTGCATGACTGTGGAGAGCAAATAAATGGTTAGTTGACAAGAGTCCTAACGTAGAGATTACAAGTAGAAAAAATTAACTTGTGCATTGCTGCAAAAATACTCTGCACATTCATTGCTGTATGTGCAGCTGTGCAGTCCACTGCAGGATTTAGCTTTTGGGTTGGTTTTGTATTTGTGATTCAGCAGGAATTTGAGAGGATTCTCCCTTTCTTGGTAAGGTTACACACAGTGTTTTCACAAACAGTACCTCCTCCACCAGCGCTGTCTCTTTCCCTGTGTATTCATTCTATAAGGTCTGTGGGGATCTGCTGTGGAAAGGCCACAGATCTGAACTGTCATAATTAATCTCTTGTTATGCAGCTGTAATGTTTGCTGTGTTCAAGCACAAGTGAGGAAACCCACAAAAGTATAGATGGTGGGCAGCTGGTGTAAAGTAGAGCTGAAGTTTCCATTCTGGAGCAGTGGTTCTGTTGAGAAAGTGGCCATTGCACACTAACTGCT
>JANIJG010010841.1:0-10516 GCA_024611175.1 Megaceryle torquata | reverse complement strand
TTAATCTCTTGTTATGCAGCTGTAATGTTTGCTGTGTTCAAGCACAAGTGAGGAAACCCACAAAAGTATAGATGGTGTAAAGTAGAGCTGAAGTTTCCATTCTGGAGCAGTGGTTCTGTTGAGAAAGTGGCCATTGCACACTAACTGCTTGTGTTCCTTATTCACCATAATGAAATAATGCCTCTGATCTCCTGGTGTAAGAAACCAGCGTCCACAGGGTAATCAGCAGTTTATCTCCTGTTGTTACAAAGGTACCAAAGATAGCAGGAGTGAATCTTCCTGCTTCTGAAACTGCAAACAGTAGTAAGTGGGAATAATTTTTAGATGTACAGCAAGTAATATCAGGGGAGCAGAAAACCTAAGTCTTTATAGGCTCTGCATTTTTTTTCCTATTGAGTCAGAAAATGAAAAACAGCTTAAAAAAAAAAGAAAAAAGACCAAAAAAAAAAAAAAGTGGGGAACATGAGTTAGTCTGTAAAAAAGCTAAACAGCATAGTCACTTGAGAATGATACTGGCACATTGTCTGTGTTATCCTACAGCTTTGTTAGATCTTTTCCCCAAAGGATAGAAGCTACTGTGACTTTATTCATAGGAGTATCTTGTTTTTAGGTGGTGAGGAATGCAGCAGCCTGTACCGCTTGCTGTTCAATCACTGTGGTTTTGTTGTATTTGCATAAAGTACAGCTATTTCAGACTCCATTTTTGTGACAGCCTACTGCTTCCTGCTTATCATAGCTTAGCAGAAGGTGGCTGAATATATTCACATGCTGTAGGGAACAGAACTTACTGAGATAAGTCTTGGGAGGGGGATATCGCTGGATTTCGCTAAGTAGGGTAACAAAGCAACATCCACAGGTTTCCTTTTGATTTTTCTCCTATATCTAGGATTGTAAGGGGAAAGATTAAAGATTAATTTCCACATGCATTTTTCATTTTAGTGTGAAGCAAAACAGTCAGTCCCGTGAATCTAAAAATATGTTACAGTAAAATATTTATCTGAGTCTTGCTACTGGCCACCTTTGACTGTAGATAATGTGAGTTTGCTTAACTGGTAGAAAATCAGACGACTGAGGAAGGAGTAATTGAGAAGTGGGCAATGGGAAGTTTACCAAGAGCAGTAAATAAATAGAAATTTTAATTACTTTATCATCTTTCTTTATATCGTTGATAATAAAATCTTTCTGTTTATGTGAATAGCTCCAGATCAAATTAAAATGGAAGACAGAGAGTCAAAAAAAGAATCAGAGAGGAATGAGGAGAAAAATCATAGTTTATGGACTAAGGAGTCATTTAATCTAGCAGAGGAAACAGAAAGGTATGAAAAAAGGATGATAAGGCATGTTTGCCTTTGAATTACAAAGACTTAGAATAATGGTTCCAGTATATTTTAACAGGATTCAGTGCTTTTTGCTTAAAAGCCAACTTTTTAAAGAAATTTGGTAATTCTGGCTCTTTTCTTTTAAAATGTGTAATATTAAACTTGCCAGCATCCATTTAAAATCCTTTATTCAACAGGGCTCACTCTACTCTTGATGATGTTTTAGAAAAAATGCTTCATGCACTTCCTGGAGATGAGGAGATCCAAGAGCAAGCTCAGGGACACGCTCTCAGGTTAGCTGATAATTGATGCTTTGTTCATAAGTTTATTTTGTTTATATTCCATGTACAGACCTATGCAGGATTTTTCAGAAGATGGGCTCCTTAGGGAGTAGCATGTCAGGAAACTTGCCTGGAGACATCCATCTGAGCTCTCCATACTAAATTGAGAGGGAAGAGAATGTTTTGTTAATATAATTTCCTGTAGGAGGAAAGCAAATACTTCAGTAGGCTTGGAAGGCAGCATATAGTCTTCACAGAAATCAGAGATAATTGAACAGAATGGTGGATTTTTTTAAGATAGAGAAGAATGAGAACAGAATCACGAAAGCTCTTTAGAGAAGACTTTAAAGAATAGTTGGGGAAGATGGTTATACCATCATGGCAGTGGCAGAAGTGGTATATACATCACTTTAAGTAAAATAGTAATAGCCCGAAAGATCAGAGCCTAGTAACTGAACAACTCCCCAGTAAGTGCCAGTGAGTAGCCATAAGTCATTGCTAACTTGTATCTTTCTAAGGAACACGAGATATTCTTTTGTTTGGCATCAGGGTTTTACTTATTTTTCTCACTAAACACAGAAGGTAAATGTCATGATAACCGGGAGGATCTTGCTGACAGGGCCGACTGGTTCCTGCCAATGGCTCAGCCCAAAGCCATCACACGTGGTCAGACTACACTTCCCTAGTGCTCTTATGCAAGGAAGCATTGGAGTCTGTGTACGGATGTCAAGCTAAAGCACATCTGTGTCTTGAAGGAGAGAGGCCCTTTGTCTGGGGGTTGGAGGGGGCAGATGCTCGTTATAGGTCAGGCTAAAAATAAAAAGTCATCTATCATCTCCAGAGGCTTCTGCTTTAGTGCTCTGTATTCATCCTGTCTAAAAGAAAATGCCAAAAATTGGGATGATAGACAAAACTCTGTCATTCAAGGACTTCAAGCCTGCAAGATGCAGAAGATGCCGGAAGAAAGAAAGGAGTGGAGGAAGGTGGAGCCAAGGCCAGAGGCAGAGCACCAGAGAGCTGTGCAGGGAGCACCAAAGGTCCTTTTCATCTGTAAAGCTACTGGATCCTATGATGGGCAGTATCACATTTATTACAGTGTTAGCACTGAATTTGTTGAGCTTGCAGAGGCTGGCTTGGTTTTTTTCTTTTCTCAATTTACCCTGCCTGGGTACTGTTTCTACCCTGGGCTTTTAAAGGAAAGGAAGCTTCTTTAAACTCTGCAGAGACACTTGAAATTAATTTTCTAATTTGGGGGCAGTTGAGACTGATGATATTGTGGACCATTAGCTGGAGTTGCAGCGTGTCTCTCATAGTCAGAGTGGGGTTTTCTCTACTGACTGGAAAGCACTGGCAGAGAGCTGGTAATCTTGTGTCCTGGTTAGTGCTCAGCCTCTCTGGCTTAGGCACCTAAATGCCCTGCGAGGACTTTGGTTGTTATCAGTTTGGTTTGGTCTGTACCTGTGCCGTGTGTGCTGCTGTCAGATCCCTTACACATCTGGTTTGGTCTCATCTGCCCTGGCTGTCCTTTAACAGAAATTGGAAGTAAGGAAGAAGACACAAGATAAAATAAGTGTTTCTTCTCTAAGTCCAAATATGCATTAGGAGCTCTCAGCCTTTCATTTTCAGAGGGAATATTTGATTTTTCAGTGTGTAGCACAAGATGACCCAAAGGAGCCTGATCTTCAATGTTGTAGGCATCTAACACTTCGCAGCAGACAGCTCTACAATGTATATGACCCTATTATTTGTCAGACTTCTGGAAGAGCTGAACTGATAGGGATCGGGCCTTAGGTTTTGAAAAGGGCATGATTTCTGATCGCAAGGTGAGGGTCCTGTCCCAAGAGCAACCGAGCGGGGGCTGCTGTCTGATCACAAGTGCAATTCCACGCTCCTAGCAGGGAGATGAGAGCACTGGCTCCAGCACGCTGCCGTGTGCTGACAAAACCAGAGCTTGCCCTTTGAAGCAGTGTGTGACTGTGTATGTTCTCCTTGGTTCTGAGCTTAATTCACCTGTTTTTTAGACGTGCATCCTGAAGATCAGAAATCCCACGTACAGGAGCAGCCGTCCGCGTCTTCACTGTTCAGGTGAGCCCCTGGGAACCACAGCAGCTGCTGGTAGACAGTTGTGTATTCTCTGCTTGCATGAGGTGCATTCTTGTTTCCCATGCCAAGGAGGCAAAAAGGGGCAGAATGAAATCCCATTCCCTTCAGCCTGTAGGTTGATAAAAGAAAAAAAAAACCAAACAACTGTGTTATTTTATTTTTTTTTCCCCTACAGGATGATTGTTTTGGATCAGAGCTCTCCTACATGATTCAGCTGGACAGTGCATCACTTCTAATATAATAATACTATCACAGAACTGAATTGTTTTCTGAACACAACATCCTTATGACGCTGGCTTTGTGGTGGGGTCTTTTTCTGCGCATGACGCTTTCATAAGCAAAAGAATCTCCTGCTCTGTAGCATTGTGCAGTTTTCAGTTTTGCAGACAAAATGATTGTGATTTTGTGGACTGCTGTTACTGCTCAGGCACTGGAATGTTTCCATGCTGGAGTGTGGAGCACTGTTAGAGCCCATATAGTGTATGTTTTTCTTTGCTTGTTAAATTTAACAAGGTAATTTCTTGTTTTCTCTTTTCTTAGTGCTTTTGTGATCTAGTGTTGAACTGATTTGACTGATTAAGGGGATTAATTGCTGTGCAAAAAGCTAATGAGAAAAAAAGCAGTGTTCTCTAGAGATTGCAAGTGCAGCAATACATTCCCTGCCAGCGTTAGACAAGAACATGAGAAAGAAAATCTGGTTGGTGGTAAAAAGATACCTGTTGTTTAATTAAGCCATATGCTTGCTAGGCCTTATCCAAAGAAAAAAAAAAAGTCCCTGGTTATAATTGAGCTTTGGATCAGGATTTTGATGGACGCAGCGACTCCGTATTTAACTTTCCTTCTGATAAATATTGCAGGATCCGTGAAGGTTGTCTGTGTCCCTTTTGAACAGACAGTGGGATTTTAGCTGCCTTTGTGCAGCTGGGTGTACCACAGGCTGCTGTTCACTCCGGTGCTGCCTGGCTCTAACTGGTAGTTCATTTGGTTTAACAATGCTAATAAAAGTTTCCAAGGTTATTGTGCTGCCGTGTGGTTCTTTTTCTGGTTTGGGGCATTCCGGTTTTGGGGTTGGATTGTTTTTTACTTGTTATTACCAATGTTTCCCATCATCAGACTGAGTACAATTAGACAGAGGTACTGCAGGGAGGATGCTGCCAACTGGCAGACTTGGGGAGCTTTCTTCAGAAGAGGTCAAGAGAAAAATAAAACCATTCACCCATTTAGGTGAGTCGTAGTGGTAGAGCTAGAGCTGAAGTGCCAGCAGCACGGAGGCTGCAGCTTGATTTCTGCACCTCAGGCTGAGGGCGGGTCTGGTGCATGGCAACCAGGGTGCACTGTTCTGTCCAGCACGAGTTAAAGATTCTAACCCAGGCTCCTATCAACTGCAGGTACCCGGTGTTCTCTCTGTGCCAGTCCTGTATCCTTCCTGCAGGCAGAGGAATTTTATACGCTTGGTAGAAGCTGCTGGAGCAAGATCCTCCTGTGCTTTTCATCAGCCCTGGGGCCATGCAAGGAACAAATGCCTGTGAAAGTTTTTCAATTTATTGGGTGGTTCTGTCCGTAGTGGCTTGTGACCCGTAACTGGGGAGTAGCCCAGGGCATTCCCTCTCACCTGGGGCAGTGTTTTGTTGTGTTTCATAGGCTTGCTCAGTGAAATAAAAAAATAATGCTTGCAGAGCTGCAGCCCAGTGCTGGAGCAGAGCGAGCGCGTGTGCGTTTTAACATGTGTGTAATTCTCTATCACTTTGGTTTGCAACATGAGACATCTCAGCTTCTTGGATTTCTTTTTCCCTTTTATCTGTCAGACCAAATGGTGGGCAGCCTGTCAACCATTTCCCTATCTTTTTTTAATCTTAATGTGGAGAATTTTTATTTCTGTTGGTAGAGCCTTTCAAGTAGCCCTGTAGCCTGCCTCTTCTCCCTCTCGAGGCCAGAATGCAGCAGTTAGATTTCCATTTTTCATTGGCTTCTATTTTTCCAGATTTAAGTTTAGCATGACTATAAATCATCCTGATAACTTAAAGCATGGACACCAAAGCTAATTAACAGGAACAATTAAACAAGGACCAGCGAAAGGCAGCAGTGAAACTCAGAGGGGCCCATCTAAGGCTGCTTTCCAGCTTCCCTGAAAATGAAAGGCCAATTAATTAAATTAAAGCAGTGATACTGAGCTGTTCTAATTCCTCTCTGAGCTGCTTGCACGCAAGCTGTGAGAGGGAGGTCGAGGGATGGGGACAGGGCTGGGGGTGGGGGGGACCATGCGGTGCTGCCTGTGGGTGCTGCATTTCCCTGGAGGTGCTGGCAGGATCCTGTGGTAAATACGAGCAAAGACAAGCAAGGAGAAAAGCAAACGTTCATTCTCTGAGCAGCCGTGTTTCAGCTTCCTTGTGCCTGTCATCATACTGGTCTTGGTTTGGAGGAACTTTTGTTTTGTTTGTGTTTTGGAGAAGGGAATCTCAGACAGAGGAAAAATCCCCCAGGTCTCCCAGATCTCATCATCAGCGGTGCCAGTCCCGGCTGCCTCTTGCCAGGCTGTGGACTGGGTGCCAGTGAGGCAATTGAGTAAAATGATGAGCAAATTTTAACATCTCTTCCTTCTACCTCCTTCACGGGTTTGCTGCAACTGCGAAAGCTGTGGAAGGTGGTGGGAGGAGGAGAGGAGTCAGGCGTGTGTTGGGATCGTCCCCACGGACGATGTGCGATGGAAACAAATCCACTGAGGAGAGAGTTGAACCTTTACATCTCGTGACTGTGAATCAGCCTCATTTTGGAAGCGCTGTAAGTGTGCGGAATCGAATCTTGGAAGACAATTAACTATGGAGGCAGACAAGCCCCTGGTAGCATTTTAAATGATTGAGAATTTAATCAAGCAGAGTCTGAGGGGATTGCTGTCTGAGGTGCTCCCTAAACCCTGGCTTAGAAGCCTTATCCACAGGCTCCTAAATCACGTACGCTGCATCACAGGCCAGAAGTGTAATTGCAGCTGGTGCAACCACTGTGGTTTGAGACCCAAGATGGGTGTGGAGCTGTGGAACCTCACGGGGGTTTTTTTGTCTTTTATATTTTTCTTACAAGCTTTGCCATCTTTTACTTTCTTTTCATGTCCCAGCCCCTTGGGCAGCAGCAGCTCTGCCGTGTCAGGGACCACAGGGCCTCCCTATGACCTGGTTTTCCACCCCTTGGTGGGGACTCAGTGGATTTCAGACCTTTCCTTATTGCCTTAAATATAAAGAAAATCTATAACTTTGTGTCTGAGATATTTATTTTCCATCCATTATGATGGTACATGTGGCACTTGCCACAAGAGAAGTACCACCTGTAGTAGCAGAAGGTGAAGAGATTTCTGTTGGACCTTCCATGGGCCGGTAAAACAGAGTCACGTGAACTCGTTACGCTCATTAACGTTTATTAACGCAGCCTGCGCTTAAACACACCGGCTGGATTTTTGCCAGTTTCACAGCAAGACTTCGAACTTCACAGTGAGATCTGGCAATGAAATAAAGAGTCGGTCTCTCCAGGGATGGTGAAGGTGCAGCTCTGTCCTACGGCCCACTCCAGAGGTGACACCACAGCTGGGCCCTGTCCAGCCTGACTCTGGGCAACTTGGGATGCTTTGCACAGGGAAAAATGACTCTTGTTTTCTCTTTTCTTAAAAGAATCCTGACTCCCTGAGGGGAGGGGAAGGAGGGAGGGGTGTTTCCTTGGAGTGAAATAGAAGGTTGTGGTTTGTCCCATGATGTGGTAGCTCCTGTCCCATAAGAAGACAAGGCCGTGTCTTTCTGTGGAGCACCATGAGGGCTTCTGGGGACCTCCAAGAGCCACCCATCTCCTGGGGGGTGGGGAGCAGCTACAGCATCAGGCCCTTCTCAGTGCTCATGTTGGGCAAGGCTGGGTGGGAGCGGCTGTGCCCGAGGTGGGCACTGGGACAGGCAGGAGCTGGCACAGTCAGACCGGCTGAGACGGAGTCACCTTATTCCGCAGCCCGTCTGCGCGGGGGCTGGGGGCAGCCGGAGCAGTTTTTCCTGTCCCCAAGGGGTGGTGACCACAGCACACCATTGTCAACAGGCAGCCCTGAAACTGGGCAGGGAAAACACAGGTTACATGCTGTTGCAGAAAGCTGGTGTCCAGCTCAAGACTCGGTGCTGGACATTTGTTCTATTTTGGGTGAGATCTGCATTATTTCCCAGCCCAACTCTTTGCAGACTCTGACAGTTTATTGACAATAAACATTTCATTCTGTTTGCTTTGTGTGTTCAATGAGCAGTTTATGATCTAAAATTAACTTGCCTGACCCCATAAAATCATGGAAGCAGAAAATGAGCTTTTGTTCAGGCTCAGAGGCTTCTCCCTCCCTTTCCATTTTATTCCCCCCAAACCTTTCTCCTTGCACAGCAACCCCTGGATCACACCTGAATGTACCTTCCAGATAGGACTGATGGTTCCTCTACATTTTATGAGGCCATTAAGTTGTCCTCCAGAAGCCCCAGTGATGCTGTGGTTTCATTAGCTGGTGTCCTTCTCTCTCACCTGTTTGTTCATGAAGACGTAGATGATTGGATTGTAAACCGTGGCAGTCTTGGAGAAGTAGGAGGGCAGGGATGCAAGCGCTGGCTGGATGACGATGTCTTTGTTGGTGGCCACCACCATGGCAAATGTGGCATAGGGCAACCAGCAGATGAGGAAGGCCACCACCATCACAATCACCATACGTGTCACCTCCCGCTCTGCCTGCTGTGTCGTGTCCGACTCCTGCTGCTGTGCTGCAGCCTGCGGGGAGGTATAGAGAGAGCCAGAGAGAAAGAAGCCTGTTTATGACTTTCAACAGCATTTCCATCCTTTAGGTGCCCTGACATCAGCACCAGGAGATGTCAGAAACCTGCCGTGAGGCTCTTTGTCCCAGTGGTGATGGAAAACCCTTAACTCATCCGGCACTTGCTGTACTTACCCATCGCAGGGTCATCAGCAGGTTGGTGTAAGAGAAGAGAATGAGGCTGAGGGGCATCACGAAGCAGGTGACAAACAAGGCCAAGATGTAGCTGTTGTTGTTGCTGCCTCCTGTGTACCAGTTGGGCCCACAAGAGGTTCTCAGACCTGAAACAAATTTCAAAACAAGCCTAAACCAACCATGGGCTTGGAGAGGGGCTCAGTAACAGGCTCCAAAACAGCAAATGCTGGCACTGACCCCTCTTAGAGATGCTGCCCAAGCACCTCTCTCTTTTCCAGCCCCAGTGAGCTGGAGCTCATGGGTTTTGTCTGGCCAGCTGCTCTGTGTGGGAGGGTGATTTGTTGTGGTGCACAGAATGATGCTGAGTCAGCACATATAGAAACTGGGCTGGGTGCTGCTTGTGAGCAACCTGATCTAGTTGAAGCTGTCCCTGCTCACTGCAGGGTGGGGGGATGGACTAGAGGGCCTTCAAAGGTCCCTCCCAACCCAACCTATTCTGTGATTTTAAACACCAGCATGGACACTCTCCAACTACCCTGTGCTTGAAAACAATATGCAAGAAGGTGATGCTGCGGAGGCTGAAGGGCATCTCCCCTACCTTCAGGCACGTAGCTGCTCCAGCCCATGAGCGGTGGGGTCGTCCAGAGCAGTGACCAGCTCCACGTGAAGGCGCAGCCGCTGACAGCGTGCCAGTGCTGGAACCGAAAGTCTCCCAGGGGTCTGCAGACCACAATGTACCGCTCAAAGGCCAGGATGGCCAGAGACCACAGCCCCACGATACCTGGGGAGAGAAGGAGGGTTTGTGGCTGAGGAACAGGCTCTCTCCTACTGCTCTGCTGCCCACGCTGGGACATGGCAGATGATGAGTAAGAGCTGTACGTATCATTGTAACAAGAAGTTAGATGTTGTCTTTAGCTGTGAGGCTATTGAAAATGCTGTTGGCAATTGGGTGTCTCTGACGCATTGTGGTTACAACCACAGTTTCTTCACCGGCACGTCCTCAGCAAAAGGTTTTACACAGTTTCACATTTCTGGCATACACAAACCATCCGTGTCCTGACAGACGACTCCTGATGTGCCCAAGTGACTTTTCCCACCCTATGAGACCAAGACAGAGCATGCGGTGACTTAGCACAGACAACCTTCTACTTGATTAGTAGCTGAAGGACAAGCATTTTACATCATGAGTGAGTGTGTTGCTTTCATGAGAAGCAGCAAGCTCATGAACTGCGCCCCAAAGCTTATTTGCTAAACACAGTATCACCAAACAAGGACTGAAACAGGGCTGAAGGCTTGTGCCCTTACCTGTCAGGGAGACCATGAAGCCCTCCAGCTCACACATCTGTTTGCCGAACACAAAGAAGCCGTTGATGTTGTTGGAGAAGCTGACGGAGCTGCCACAGAGCGTCACCAGCAGGTTGGCCACGGCCAAGTTCACCAGGATATAGTTCAGGGGGGACCGGAGCTTCTTGTACCTGATGGAAACCACGATGACCAAGCCGTTCACAACCGAGGCGGAAACCACAACGATGCCCATCAGCACAGCCACTGACAGGTACATGCCCTGTGGGGCTTGGTGGGGCCACTGGGGGCCATCGAAGGGCCCTGGGGTCCCATTATTTGGGGGCTCCTGCGAGCTGTTGGAGGAGTACATTGGGCTTCTGCTGGAGCAGCCACACCAGTCCAGTTGATGCAGGTGACCCTCCCCAAAAGCAAAGCCTCTTTATAATGCAGGAGGGTCTGACACACCCCAGAGAGCTTTGCATTAAAATACCTTAAGCCTTTTTTCTTTTTTTTTTTTTTTAATCTGAAGGGTTTGGCCTCCTATCCACCCCCCTCCACCTCCCCCCCTTTTTTTTTTTTATAAT